>MDKJ01265012.1:0-71562 GCA_005239525.1 Nicotiana knightiana
TAGTCCCCAATTTAAATATGCAGTACAGGGGGATCTCCCGGAATACGTCCGTAGTCCCAAAGTGAATATGCAGTACAGGGGGATCTCCCGGAATACGTCTGTAGTCCCTATTTAAATATGCAGTGCAACAAACAAGACAACAATTATATCACAGTAGAAAACTCGTACATCACCACATCAAATACAAAGCAACCATGACAATAACACAAGGTACGTCGAATAAATCAATATAAGAACTTCAATTTACAAAGAAACAGTAGAACATCGTTCACAAGGAATAATTACGGTAAAGAATGCTAAGTGTAAAGAGAACAACTGGACCACAAAAAAAACAAGGCAACACATCCACAAAATTCAAGTCAACAATAAGAAGCCAACACAAGTCAAATAATTCCAAGTAAGGACACGTCGACTAAGATATAAGTTATCTAAACCCCTTATGAGGTTGAGCAATTATGCGAGATATTTAACAATTCAATTAATTATAGGTAGTTTATGAAAATATAGCATGACGATAAAAGAGGTAAAACCCTTGGTTAAGTCAAAACAGGGTCAAGTAGGCGGTAAGGGTGAATCCTAAAGCAATTAGCCCTAATCAAAGCATGTAGGAGTGAATCTAGAAATTTAGAACTCAAGTATATCAAGAACAACTTCATACAAGATGAATATAAGGACCTAAGAATCCTGAAAGCTCAACCTTCTACAAATAAGTTCGAGCAAACACTCGTCACCTAGCGTACACAGAATAAAATCAACATAGAAGACTCAAATCCTAAGGGGAAATTCCCCCACACAAGGTTAGAAAGATACTTACCTAAAAGACGACAACCTAGTACTCTAAAATGGACTTCTCGAGTGAAAAGTCCTCCGGACGGCTCAAAACCAACTAGAACAACTTCAAAACACACATAAAACTTGTAAGGAGCTATTCCGGATAATAAAGTTTCGATCTTTACAAAAATCTAAAAATCGACCCAAAAGTCAACCCCAGGGCTCGCACCTCGGAACTCGTCAAATTTTACAAAAATCCGAATTCCCATTCCAATATGAGTTCAACCATACAAAAATTACCAATTTCTGATACCATTTCGTCCCTCAAATCATGAAATTTCGTTTTGAAAATTTTCTTCAAAAACCAACATTTTCCCTAACTAAAACACAATTTAAATGATAAAAACAAAGATTAATTCATGGAATATATTTAGTTCTAAGTGAAGAACACTAACCCAATCGAATTGCTTGAAAACCCCACCAAGAATCGCCAAGAACCGAGCTCTAGAAGTCAAAATATGGAGAAAATGGCAAACCCTCAAATATAAACTCTCTGCCCAGGCGTGATCGCACCTGAGATGAAAATAACCGCTTCTACGCAACCGCAGGTGCACACGACCAACCGCACCTGCGCTCCATTTCCGCTCCTGCGCTCAAGACTCCACTCCTGCGAAGCCACTCGTGCGTTCCATTTATCCGTATCTGCGGAGACTGCCCAAGCCAGCCTTGCTCGCACCTGCGCCTCCTCCATCGCACCTACGCCCAAGGTCCGCAAGTGCGATTACAACAGAACAACTCAGTCTTACCAAAATCATGGAATTCATCCGTGACTCGTCTGAAACACACATGGGGCCCTCGGGACCCCGACCGAGCATACCAACAAGTCATATAACCTAACACGGACTCGCTCAAGATCTCAAATCACATCAAACAACGCCGAAACAACGAATCACACCATAAATCGAACCTATGAACTTTCAAATCTTCAAACTTCTAAACTCGTGCTGAAACTTATCAATTCAACCCGGAATGACGTCAAATTTTGCAAACAAGTCCCAATTCGCATAATGGAGCTGCTCCAACTCTAGGAATTGCATTCCGGCCCCGATACCCCAAAAAGTCAATTGTGGTCAAACCACTCCATTTTTCAAACTTCAAATGTTCCAACTTTCTCCAAGTTGCCTCAAATTACTCCACGGACCTCCAAGTCCAAATTCGGACGCGCGCCTAAGCTCAAAATCACCATACGAAGCTGTTGACATTATCCAAAACTTATTCTGGATTTGTTTACATAAAAAGTCAAATTTTCGGTCAAATTCCACCGCTTAAGCTTCCGAAACTAAAATCCTTCTTCCAATTCGACTCCGAATCATCCGGTAAATGAATCCAACCATGCACGCAGACTGATATACACAATGTGAAGTTGTTCAAGACCTTATGCCACCGAATGGAGCTTAAATTCTCAAAACGACAAGTCGGATTGTTACATGCTTATTGAGTCTCTAATGTTGTCTTGCCTAGCAAGTGGATGTTAGGCGTCATCACGGTCCCGGCGGTGGCAATTCCGGGTCGTGACACTTAGATACTCCCCATATGTAACTTTTTTACTGTTTAATGCAATGTTTGTCTTTCATGACCCAAAAAAAAAGAATTGGTGGTTTAAATTATTAATGATGTTGGTTTTAAGAACATTTTCTAGGATTCTTATTTGGTGGAATAGCCTAATAGACACATTTACTTATTCAGTTTTGACATCTTGGTCCACATACTTAACGAAGTTTCATTTAAACAACTCTAATCATTCAAACGTAATATTTTAAACCCTTCTGACCATTGACCAAGTATATTTGACGTTTTCTTTGCTCAGTTGGATAAAACACGTGATTACATGCTTTAAGAAGCGAGTAAGATTTGATGATTCTAACTAAAAATACCAAAAAATAAAAATATTAAGAAAAAAATATTCTTGCACAAATTTTTTTACCCCAACCGAGGTCCTTCCCCCCTCCCAATTTTTTTCTTTTGCACCCCCTACACACACATCAACCTATCTCATCCTTCGCATCTCCAATTTTCTTTTTCTTTATGCTCGTTTTTCCTCTCCCTTGTCTCTTCTAAGTTAGCCTCAAAATCAAGTCAAATATGGGCAACAATATAGGGATATTTTTGTAAATAATAAATAGACTTGGGGTTTTAAAAAATAGTGATTTTTCTGATGACTTGATTTAGGAGATGTGATTTTAATTTTTACTAATTTGAAGGTTCTTGTTTACTAGTATAAAGGTTTACTGTACAAAGGAATTGGGTTTTTGGCATTATATCTAGAAAATAAGAAAGAGGAAAAATTGGAGGAAGGGTCGCTATGGTTTCCCGGCCGTTTTTCAGGGGTCGTTCTCGTCTATGGTCTTTTTTCTTTTTCTTTTTCTTTTCCTTTTTTGGAGTCAAGATATGAAGGTATCGCCTAAGATCTGAATTTTTCACAAATTGAATTGGATACTTTTATTATATCCGGTTTCAATGGAAATGAATAAAATAAAATGTTTTTTGGGGGGATGGTATAATTTACTAGTGGCAACGAAGTTCTTGGTAATTAGCAAGGGGGAAGGAGGATCTCCACTCATTTCATTCATTCAGTGCCTGCGGTGAGGCGCGACCCACATGAATGAAATGAAATAATGGTAAGCCTAGGGTGACGAATATGGCTCAAGAGTGTCTATACAAAGCCCCTCTCTTCTTCACTCAAAGAGGCAATGCACCCTTTGTTTGAGCTCATGGGAAGGTCAAATAAAGAACTTGTTCTTCCGACGTTAAGAATTCTTCCAATAATTCCGAGCCCGATCTTTTCATAAAAGTGCGTACAGTACTTTTGTGTTTCCAAGCTAAAGTTCTAGCACAAGAAAGTCGAAGTATATACTTTATTCAATATAAAGTCTTTTTTTTGGAGGATCCGCTATAATAATGAAAAAGATTTCTGCAATCTGAGATCTTATTTCGGTTCGATACGTCCACCTACGAGACTCACCTTTGGCTTTCATCTCGGTAGGTGTATTATTATACATTTTTCAAAAAGAACATTCATTCATTTCTTTCTTCCCCGTCGACCACGACGACTGAAACGACGCGAAAAATCCAGACCCGAAAAGGAGAAGGGCCGGTGGGGGGCATTTGGGAAAGTCGGCCGATCGGGTGTCTTCATTCAAGAGACGATACAGAAGAAGAACGAAACAAAGTAAGAGGTCGGGGGCAGGGAAAAGAGTCGAGTCGATCAGGCTCGACACTGGATTTCAATGGAAAACCGACAGATTTAGTTTTGCAAATATTAAGAAAGAGAAATAATGGATTTTGGTTCAGAGTTGAAAGAGAATACGAGATGATGAACTTTGGTTCACAAATGGCAGATGACTGATTTTCAGAAAGAGAGAGGTGTGAAGGTGCTTGTGAGAGAAAACTTAAGGATCGATTTTTGTGACATGAAATATTTTTATCTGACATAAATAATACATTAAGACGACTGAGGAACACGCATAGTCAGAAGGTTTTAATATATTACGTTTGGATGAGTAGAGGTGTTAAAATGAAACTTTGTTAAATATGAGGACCGAAATATCAAAACCGAACAAGTAGAGGTGTCTGTTAGGCTATTCTACCTTCTTAATTCAACTGGGATACTTTTGGTTGAGAAATGATTATCGAACAAAAGTTTTCTTTGCTAATAGGAATTTTCTATAAAATTTTAAAGTGTAGTTACGAGTTATAATTATTTTAGAATGTATTTATTTATGGAAAACTATCAGCTATGTCAATTTATTAGTAGATTTATTACAAAAATTGATCAGTTCATAAAATATTACTAATATTAGCCAATTAGCTATTTGTAGCCAAAAAAAGTCAAATCTTTTTCTTTCTTTTGAGTGGATGTGTAACACTCTGTAAATCTGAATTAGTTGTGGATGCATTAAATGAGTATTAATTTGAAGTCCTATCGAGATGAGTATGGTGGAAATCGTTATTTTGGAATCAAGACCGATAGTGAGGTGCATAAAATTCAATAGAATCGACTAAGTTTACGGGAGGTACGTCTTATAGCCTTGGTCAGTGCAAGGCCATGAAAACTCACATCCATAGACAGTGCAAGGCCATAAAAATCCACAGACATAGACAGTGCAAGGCCATAAAAACTCAATGCCCCAGACAGTGCAAGGCACTGTAGTTTTGGCGCCTCTAACAACCATGCACAGTTATTTTGGCGTCTCTGACGATGCCTCGCGCCGGCGAGGTTTAACCGAGCTATTTTTATTTTTCTCCTCAATTTTGGGATATATTCACTTATTTAAAAGCCCTAGCTCATTCCCCTACAGCCCAAACACGAAAACCTACTCTACAATGGGAAGCTCTCAAGAACCTAACTTCACCAAGGTCCCTCCATCATCCAAGGTAAGTTCTAGCGATGATTCTAAGTTAATTTCAGTTAACTTATTAACATGGGTAAATCCTTCCACTCATTAGATATTCGGCCGAGACACCGTTGTTGATAAAGGAAATCCTAGAACTCGAATTCAAGAGGAGTGAACTTCAGAAAGGTAATGCTTCTACTCCCTAATCATTTATAACTATGAAATGAGTTTTTGGGAGAATAGTAAATGGGTTTGATAAAGAGAACCATAAGAACTATGCTAGGGTTTTGTATTGTTGACTTATGATTGTTGTAAGCATTTGGGTGATGAGAAATGGTGTTAGTTACATTTATTTGGGATTGTAGAATCACCTAGAAGTAGTAGAATGAGAACTTGGTGAAGGAGAAACCAATTACTAAGGGTTGTGAGGCTTCACACCCGTAAGGTGTTTGATAAAATTCTTAAGTTACTAAAACAGGAGAATTAGTGCTAATATTCGTTCCTCTTGATATATATATTGACGTAGATTATCCTTGAAAGAGGCGACGAACATCGTGATACACTTAAAAATGGCCAGAGCTAAGGTATGTGAGGCTAACTCTCTTTACGTTTGGGAATGTTATGATTCTCCCTAGGTCCCATTCTTTATGACTGTTACGAGTTTCCTTAGAACGTATTTATGCGTTAGTCCCATGATAGTTGTAGAACTTCTATTATCTAAATGACATAGTTTCATAATCATTCAATATCCTATGAGTTTCAGTTATGACGAATCAATTTACTATGAATACATGTCTTAGTCTAGTTTTATTCAACATTCCAGTATCATGTAACTCAGTATGATTCAGTATTTTAGTATCATATATTGCAGTATGATTCTCAGTTCCTAATTCTGAATTCCTGAATGTTGAACACATGTATTTGGGCCTGAAGCTGCAGTTTATGCTTTATGAATTTTTGGGCCTGAGGCCACCGTTAGGTATACATATACTTGGACCCGAGGCCGCAGTTTATGCTCATAAATACTTCATATGTTTAGTTCAGTTTCAATTTCAGTATTTACAGTTCCTTCTTTCAGTTATTTTACATACCAACGCAATTCAAATGTATTGACGTCCCTTTTAACCCGGGGCCTGTATCTCGCGATGCAGGTAACAATTTATAGGTTGATGATTCTGTTTGATAGAACATCTCGTATCAACTATTGGTGAGCCCCATTCTTTCAGGGCATCATCCCTTTTTTCAGTCTTCAATCTTTATAGTATTTCAGTTAGTAAGATATGTCGCGGATCTTGTCCCGGTAAACAGTTACCATTTCAGTATTCTTAGAGGCTTCGTAGAGTATAGTTCAGTCAGTCAGATGTTAGCAGACTTTTATGTGTTAGCCTTGTCAGCTACTCATTTACACTTGCAGACTTTTCAGTATTTTTCGCATCTATGATATTTCAGCTAGACTCTTTAATAGATCATCATGTTGTATATTTATATCTAGCTTACAGTTATACCACATGTTGATCATATATATATATATATATTATCACCTTGTTTGCTACCTCATCCATGAATTTCCTTTCCTTCTTGCATCTAATGTTGCTGATCATGCTTAAAATTATTGAAGGAGATCTTTGCGTGTGATTTTTGAAGAGAAAGAACCTCATTTGTTTAAATTTTCAATTTTTATATATGTAAGTCTATAATTAATGGCTTGGGGCTGGTAAATTAAGATCTATTTGGAATATTTACGTAAGATTCCCATTATTTATTTATTGTAAATATAGTATGTAAGTTAGTTATTACCATATAAATCTTCCTCCAAACAAAGTGTTAGTAGTTATTCGGCCCAAATGTCAAATTGATTCTACTTCAAGCCCATATTATGATTAAGGAACCCTAGTTTATAAACCCCGTTTCCTATCACTCTCCCCTCTTCCTCTATAAAAACACAGCCACAAACCCTAGCTCCACTCTTCCTCTACTTTCTTAACTATAACAAAAATGCCGCCAAAGTTCGATCCTTCTCAGGTTGTCGAAGTCTTCGTCCGCGTCACCGGCGGCGAAGTCGGTGCGGCGAGTTCACTCGCTCCAAAAATCGGTCCACTCGGTCTCTCCCCCAAGAAAATCGGAGAAGACATCGCTAAGGAAACCGCCAAGGATTGGAAGGGCCTTAGAGTGACCGTCAAGCTCACAGTCCAAAACCGTCAGGCCAAAGTCTCCGTCGTACCTTCCGCGGCGGCGCTCGTAATCAAAGCTTTAAAGGAGCCGGAGAGAGATCGCAAAAAGACGAAGAACATCAAGCACAACGGGAATATTTCGCTGGATGATGTGATTGAGATTGCGAAAGTGATGAAGCCGAGATCTATGGCGAAAGATTTGTCAGGTACTGTGAAGGAGATTTTGGGGACGTGTGTGTCCGTTGGATGTACTGTTGATGGAAAGGATCCTAAGGATTTGCAACAGGAGATTGATGATGGTGATGTTGAGATTCCTCTAGATTGAGGAAGAAGAGGTTAATTTTTAAGATGTTTTTGTTATATTTAGTATTATTATGTTATATTTTGTTTATTTGGATTTGAGGAGAGCAAAAGTGTCAGTTTTATTGGCATTGTTAGGATTTGGATTATTACCTTTCTTGTTTGAAGAAATGCTCTAGTTTGTTTTTGCCATGCTATTTTATGATTGTCATTACGTTAAGTAGCACTTTACTGAGTTATTTTTTGTTAGGGAGAGTAAAAAGCCTTTTCGTGAAAATGTTTTTTGCGAAAAAGCATTTCTGGTTCGTTTTCCAGTGTTTGTAGAACAGGTGAGATATAGTAAATCATACCAGGGGAAAGATAGAACATCAGGATAGCTTTGATAATATTCAATACTTCATTAAAAGTTAACAAAAATGTGTAGGAAGATGACTTTGCTCCATGAGTCAGTACGTCATTTGTCCATTTTGGTGAAAAATATTTTCTGATCAGAATTATATCTTAGGAAAAATCTTTATGGCCATAGGCGTAGTTACTTCTCTTTTGTTTTGATATAAGAACGTGAAATCTGTGTTTGTACAAGAATTGTCATTCCTTATGTTAAGAGAAATGTATTAGAGTAATAATTCTTAAGAGCCAGAAACAATATAATTAGTGATCAAGACTCTTGCTTTGTTTGTGAGTCTGATTAAGCTGTCTGCGCTATATCATTAATCCCTCTGTTCTTCGCGCCTCACAACTATTCTCATTCAAATGCTGCTATTTGTTTGGTTCTATTCAGTTCCAATCTTGTATCTCATTTGCACTCATCCCTATTTGCAAAGAGATGTACCTTCACCATCTCATTGTGTTTTAATACAATTGCTAGAACCTTAAATGCCTTTTGCCCATTAGTTTTAATGATTGTACATTCTGTGCGGAATAATTCAAGTGTGCACGTTAGCTATAACCTCCAGGTTATTTGAACTGCAAGTTTGCAAGTTTCTTGCATATTTACTTTTCAATTGGTTGATAACTGTGGCGTTTGTATTAAGTTTATGTACCTTGGACTAATTTATCATATATTGTTACTTCCCATCAAAACAAGTACCAAGTAACTTTGCCTCATAAGTTGAGATAAGATAGATAGGGAACGACCTTTCTGATAAAGAAAAGGTTCAGATAGATAGATAGGAGAAAACAGCCTGGTGTTTGTGAATTGTATATTGAATCTGTTGAGCTCATTGTTTTGTCACCCAGTAAGTATGGCTAATCTGGGAAATGGTTTGGGTTGATCCACTGACAGTCTACAGAATCAGGCTTGGGACGCGGTCGATCCCTCTCTTCTCAAACCCTTAACTGGGTAAGAATGGTCAACGACCCACCAAATTTTCTCAAGTCAAGTATTTTTTGAGCGGTCGCTGTAGCTGGCTTGGCTCTCTGGTTGGTCCCTTTGCGAGCCTCCAAATTGGCCTGGAACCAGCATGTGACCCATCAAAAACTCACCTTGTAGTCCTCGAATTAAAAGTATTCTTGATTGCATCTATCAAGGTCTAAACCATTTTAATTGTAAGTTTGAGAGTGCAATAACTGAAAGGATTTGTGGGTAGAGTCGGCCCTTCTCCATTTTAACCAGCCTGGTCCGACCTCTTAAAGATAGGAGCTGACTGGAGCCGTTGAAGTCTCAGTCTGGGTGTCATACACAATAGAAATCATGGGGAATAACAATTAAATAACGTCGTGTTGTGTAAAACGTGTCAAAATGTGTTTATATTTTCTTTCAAGCGAGAAGTTACTTTGAAGTTATACTTCAACCAAGCACGACAGATATTGTCTATTTCTGATCCAGAACGTGGAAATTTAATGTAGGCATAAGAGAAAGAATTTAAACATGTTCTTTAATTCTGTGAAGGCGGGATAGCGCAGTAGACTCATGTAATTGTTCTGGTTTGTCATCTTGGTACCTATATTTCACGAGGTTTTACTATAACACTTGTACTCGATCAAAATGAACGATCAAAATAAAAAAGAAAAATAGAACAATAAAAGTAAAAAAAGAAAAACACCCCCTCATCACATCTTCAAACCTATCTAACCCCCCCAAAAATATTACGCTACCCATCACTCCCCCACCCGCTGCCTTCCACCCAATACCACTCCTCCATCAAGACCACCACCACCTTTCATATTGAAGGAGGTAAGGTAAATGAGAACTACAGTGGGTATAGCAATTAGGGTTCTTTTTTTCTTCTGTTCTTTGAATTGGAGTTTACTTAAAGGAAATGCGAATTTCAGTGAGTCAGAATTACAACATTGTAAAACTAGAAATTCAAAAATAAAGAATTTGTGGATTGAGTCATTGAACGACTGAACTTTAGAGCCAAGAGGCATTTGTTCTGGTGGAGGAGTTCGCGGAGAATTGCAATTAAGTCATTCTTGAGCAAACGCCTGATTTTGCCATTAAACGCTTCCTCCGACGAAGATCAAAATGATGATGATGATGATATCAATGGGATTATATAAAAAATTGAGATCTCTTGGGTGGAAAAAAAATGTGGTATGAGGTAAAAGGTTGGGATCTTTCTGTTGCCTTATCGTTTCTACAACCTCCTTAACCAAAAAAATTGAATCCTAATAATTTCACAAGCAATAGTTATGATGAGAATAAGAGAAAAGAAGTTGAAGCAATTGGAGGTAAATATTTGTAGAGGTTCTGAAAATAGAGAGAATATTGTGAAGGTGAAAAATGGCATGGAGGAAAATGAGAAATTAGCAGTAAAGAAGAAGATTGATAATATGGATATATCTATCTCACACTAGAAGGGGTTTAAAATATTCATTTTGGTCGGTACAACTATTTGAATAAAACTTCGTAAGATAAAGGGATAGGAATGACAAACTGAAACAAGTACAAGGGTCTACTAGGCTATTCTGCCTTCTCTAAAAAGCAGGATTACTTCTCAAGTAAATAGTCAGCATCATTTCGGTTTCGTAACACTACCTCTACTTTAAACAAGCGCTGAAATTTAGATTTTTCTTCAAGATTTCTAGTTCGTTTCTCTGGGAATTTCTGGAATAACCTTCTATGTCGTCCATACGGAATTTCGGTGTTTACTATGTTCATGTATGCAGTTCATTGGTCCAAGAATGGAAAATGAAAGAGCTAGCAGAGGAGAAAGTTAACGGATCATAATCCCTTCGTTTGAATTAAGATGGAAAAATCGGAGGAGCAAATTCTCACAGACGGCCCCAAATATCAAAAAGTTTTTGAGTCTTTTTGCTAAACTATATAAAATGTTGAGAGAAAGAATAAATTCCAGCCAAAGATAATTAACTCTAGATCTCAGAATGATGAGTAAGAGAAACTAGATAAGATTAAACTTGAGAATCATTTAAAGTCTCGGTAAAGATTTAGGATATATGACGAAATAATAATCTAGACATCAACGATTCATAATGAAAAGTAACAGAAAAAGAAGAAAGTTCACCAATCATGACTACGAGATATGTCTTCATTCATTCAATGAGAGTGATTACAAGGATGAATAGCAAGGTTCTGAGCCTTCTCTTCTTTACAAGATAGACTCTCCAATCCCCCTCTCCTATGACTGAAGAATTATATGATTTTTGAGTAGTTGCCCCCCTCTCCTCTTCATTCTCTCACATAGTATATATACTAGGTATTGTCATTTACCCAACGGTCCTTAGCCAGGATACCCAAGTCTACCAACCGTACTTTAGGTCGACCTTCTTAAGCGCCATGTCGTGTACTTCGCCATGCAGGCAATCTGAGGATCCGACCTCGGTCGTGGACGAGGTGCTCGTCGCTGTAGTGCCCTATGAATACAACCTCGATTAAATTGATCCTTGACCGTTCCTTTTTTATGCAGATTCCCGTTTGGTCAGATTTCGACCCATACAGTTAGTCCCTCCGCCTATTGGAGTCGTCTTTGGGCGGACCGATTCGAAAATTTTGAGGAATCTGAGCATTTTGGGCAATGGGCGAGCACCTCATAGCGAGATAACGATGTGCGTTTCGACAACTGCATCATACCGCTACGTCAGTTCGAAATGACATTAAATTCGTCATGTGTTCTTTATGGCACACGTTTTCTATGCGTTGCATCGTTTCCCGTGCCCCTTCCTTTTTTAAAATGGCGGCGTTTGGTTTTCTTGCTCTGAGCATTTATATCCCTACAAGTAGGGGGGAATTTTACATTTGAATGTCGTGTTTCCCGATTGTTCAAAAGAAAATCTCAAAGCTTCTCTTCTTCTCCTCCTGTTTCTCACATTCCCCTTCCTGTTAGCAGTTCTTGTCGCTGCCATCTTCTTGTCCTCATTCCTGATTTGCGCAACCAGTAACAGAGATGGCTAGTGCGTCTTCCAACCTAGATAGAGCCGCTGGTGACCTTGCGCCAGAAACTGATATACCTCCCACTGAAGGGGGGGTGGTTATGGAGGAAGATGAAGGATTTCCGACGGTGGATGAAGTAGTCCCTCGCCCAGGGAAGGCTAGGACCGATTTCAATCATCCTCCTGAGGATGAATTTGAACCTGTCACTTCTGCAATGGATGTCGCGGCGCTCACGGCGTTTAAGGCCAAATGGAGGATTCCTGATCGCATTGAGCTCGTTCCAGCGGGCCGTGACATTGTGCATATACACCACCCGGGGTACTGCGCATTTTACGCATACCTATTCGTCATCGAGTACACACTTCCCTTCCCTTCCTGCCTTCAGCTGCTTTGATTTTCGCCCCGTGTTTTCCTTCTTACATCTTCTTTTGGTTAAATTTTTCTCAATGGCAGGTCGGAGGGGAGAGAGGGCTCCCGTCCTTGATTTCCGTCAGCTGGCTGCCTCGACCGGGCCCGTGCCAGTGGCGACAGCAAATGAGGGCGTTCAAACTCTGGATACTTCGCGAGTCGCATCCGCGTCGAGACCCGGTCGTTTGGAGGCTGCTCCTAGGTCGGATGCTCTGGTTCTTACAGTTTGTTCAGCAGACGAATCGTCTCAGAATGATGGCGAAGAGGCGAAGAAAAACGTCGGAGGGGGCGTCCTTGACTATAACGACCTCGAGGGGCGACTCTATGTTGGCGGTGCCCGAATATGGTGATGCTAGTTTGGGCGTGGAGGCGGTGCCCGTTTCGAGCGTAGAGAAGGCTACTGCTGTAGGAGGGCAAGATTTAGAGGTCGCTGCAATTGTTTCGAGCGGTCCTTCATCTCCACAGGTCTGCGCCTCCTCTTCGGTCAGTGAGAGAGCGAAGGGCGTGATCATTGACGATTACGAATCCGAATCGGATATCGACCCCGAGGACATGAAGATGTTTGAGGAAGGGTTTAACCGGGTCGATGTGAGGGCGGAAGGTCCCTCTCGTGTGCTTGAGATCCCATTGGACTTTGACTTGTTAGCGTATACGGTGGACTTAGTGCCCCAGTTCGACCTTCTGTGCTCTGCTGCCGAAAGCAGGTCCCTTCGGGGGATTAGTGACGTTGGTCTATCACGTGGTGTAGCTGGGATGGCTTTGAGGGTGAGTTTTTTTTACTATTTTCTTTGTTTCGTGCCTTTTGCTTTTTCTGACTTTCTTTTTTCTCCTCAGACTTTTATTTTGGAGACCGAGAGTGCTCGTCGGGCCAAGACGCAGGCTGGTGTCTTTCAGAAAATGGCTACAAAGTATCGCCAATACCGCGATAGGTGCCACGAGATGCATGCACATCTTATGGCGAGCGGTAGTCATCAGTCCCTTTGGGAGGAGTTGGAGCGGAAGGATGGGGACCTGTTGCGGTCTATCCGCAGATGCAGCGAGCTCGAGGGGCTGCTTAGGGTCAAAGACGAGGAGCTCGAGGTGGGTAAAGGGGTTGCGGCCGAATGTGAGGATCTTCAGGCGAAGGTGGTGTCTTTACAAGCCGAGCTTGAGCAGAATGCCACTGAGTCGCCGATCTGAGTGCAGAGTGGTCGGAGAAGGTGGCTGAGTTAGAAGGGTAGGTGACTGAGTTGGAGCGGGCTGAGGGAGCCCGAGTGTCGGCTTTGGCGAGGGCAGCGGCATTGGAAGACACTATCCGCGTCCTCAGGTCCGAGCGGGAGGCTGAGAGGGAGACGGTCGCACTGAGGGAGGTAAGGCTCGAAGAGTGGATCGGTATTCTCGAGCGGGATGTCTCGAACCTGGGTGATCAAGTTGTGGCTCTCGAGGCCGAGAAGGCGCAGTTGTTGGCTCAGGCCCCTCCTCAAGAGCCCACCTACGTTGCCGTCCCCCGCCATTTGTACGAGATGTGGGTCCATGCTGAGGCCCAACGAGATATATATAAGGACTTATGGGCGGTGGGGAGTGTTCCTGAGGCCGTTTTTGAAGATGCTCGTGTTAAAGCACGCGAGGCTCGTCTTGCCTGCGACTATGACCCTACGACACCGGAGGCTAGTGGGGATGCTGAGATTGAAGATGAGCTTTCTTCTGATGATGACAGCGCTGGAGATGATGATGGTAGAGGTGAGGCCGCCAGACTGAGCGGGGAGAAGGGCGATGGCGGGATGGTGCTGAGTGAAGTTTTTGTAACCCTTTTTTTGTTGTTGCTTGTTTTCTTTTTGCGGGGGCCCATTTTTGGCCTTTTGTAAGACGTTGTTGCGTATGTACATCTTCTTAATAAGATAGTCGGTTTGCCTTTGGTTGTATATCCCTGTCTTTCTTTCTCTTTTTTTTTTTTGAAAAAGATCTTAAGGTTTTTTCGTGATGAGTCCTTGACTTTTAGTTGGGGATTCAAGTGAGGTCGAATTTTAGCTTGCTAATTCGAGCGAGATCAAATCTCATCGTGTTAATTCGAATGAGATCGAACTTTGTTAACTTGAATGAAGTTGAACTTTACTTTCGCTTTGGCGATGGCGGGGGTCCGCGTGGGTGTGAATTCGAGCGAGGTCGAATTGTGACCCGTTATGAGTTCGAGCGAGGTCGAACTTTGACTTGTTAATTTGAACGAGGTCGAATTTTACTTTCGCTTGGCGATGGCCGGGGGCCGTATGGGTGTGAATTCGAGCGAGGTCGAATTGTGACCCGTTATGAGTTCGAGCGAGGTCGAACTTTGACTTGTTAATTTGAACGAGGTCGAATTTTACTTTCTCTTGGCGATGGCGGGGGGTCGTATGGGTGTGAATTCGAGCGAGGTCGAATTGTGACCCGTTATAAGTTCGATCGAGGTCGAACTTTGACTTGTTAATTCGAGCGAGGTCGAATTTTACTTTCGCTTGGCGATGGCCGGGGGCCGTATGGGTGTGAATTCGAGCGAGGTCGAATTGTGACCTGCTATTAGTTCGTGCGATGTCGAACTTTGACTTGTTAATTCAAACGAGGTCAAATTTTACTTTCGCTTGGCGATGGCCGGGGGCCGTATGGGTGTGAATTCGAGCGAGGTCGAGTTTTGACCCGTTATGAGTTCGAGCGAGGTCGAACTTTGACTTGTTAATTCGAACAAGGTCGAATTTTACTTTTTCTTGGTGATGACCAAGGGCCGTATAGGTGTGAATTCGAGCGAGGTCGAATTGTGACCCGTTATGAGTTCGAGCTAGGTCGAACTTTGACTTGTTAATTCGAATGTTGAAGAATTCAAGCAATGTCAAATGTAATTTGATTCGAGCGAGGTCAAATGCATAATATCTGAGTTGGTGTGATGTGAAAATTTGGTGGAGTTGTGTAGGAATGTTGCATACCGCTTTGTTTATTCATTCATTGGAGAATATTACATGTTTTTGTTTGCCTCATACATGAATTTGAGAGATCCCAGTCTATCTAGTACCTTTATTGCTCAGCCTGGAGAGGTCGTTGACGGGACGGGAGATGAACTCATTGCTTAGGCTGTGGAGCACCCTGGGTCTTGATTCATTCGAATGAGGTTCGGGTGTGATTCATTGAATTTAGTCGGTTGAACTGGCATATCGTCTACTTGACGAGCATAGTAGTAATTTACACAAGAAGCATCGTCCCCTATAGTAGGAGAGAAGACGGTATGCGTAGGGTGTCGAAGGTGTCAAGTGATAACCTGGTAATGGGGTTACAGACGTGCTTGGTATGCAATAGTCGTAATCTATCTCTATGTTGGCTTATGCTCACAATGCATCAGAGCTGCTGCTATAGCGTAGCGCAATTCTCGTGTGTAAAACAGGCATAACTCTGATTTCGTGTAAGGATTTATCCTTGGTTGGTTTGGCGGTTTCGGGGGTTTACCGACCAGTTTCTCAAGTCGGCATTCGTAATGAAAGGATGAAACCTCACCGAATGGGAGATAGAGACCGCGTTTGGATCTAGAGGGAACTAAGACTTTGGCTAGAAAATCCCTACAGACGGCGCCAAATTGTTTTACCTAAAGTTTGAGTCTTTTTGCTAAACTAAATAAAATATTGAGAGAAAGGATAAATTCCAGCCAAAGATAATTAACTCTAGATCTCAGAATGATGAGTAAGAGAAAGTAGATAAGATTAAACTTGAGAATCATTTAAAGTATCGGTAGAGATTTAGGATATATGACGGAATAATAATCTAGACAGTAGCAATTCATAATGAAAAGTAATAGAAGAAGAAGAAGGTTCACCAATCGTGACTACGAGATATGTCTTCATTCATTTAATGAGAGTGATTACAAGGATGGACATCAAGGTTCTGAACCTTCTCTTCTTTACAAGATAGACTCTCCAATCCCTCTCTCCTGTGAGTAAAGAAGTATATGATTTTTGAGTAGTTGCCCCCCTCTCCTCTTCATTCTCTCACCTAGTATATATACTAGGTATTCTCATTTACCTAACGGTCCTTAGCCAGGATACCCAAGTCTACCAACCGTACTTTAGGTCGACCTTCTTAAGCACCATGCCATGTACTTTGCCATGCAGGCCTTCTAAGGATCAAAACCTCGATCGTGGCCGAGGTGCTCGTCGCTATAGTGCCCTACGAATACAACCTCGGCTAAATCGATCCTTCACCGTTCCTTTTTATGCAGATTTCTGTTTGGTCAGATTTCGACCCATGTAGGTGTGAGTGTGTCACGTCCCAATTCCTATTATAGGTCGTGATGACGCCCAACATTGCCGCCAAGCAAGCCAACAATGAGCTATCCATTTAGTTGTTCTCTTTTAATATTGTTAAGGTCATTGATTTTATTTAATAAAGAAACAAATAGTAGACGACCGTTGTAATATAAAGCATAAAATGAATATAAGAGTGAAGTAGTGAAATTAATAAGCAAAAACCATGAATGTCTACTAATATTTTCAAAATTCGGTGTCACAAGTGCACAAGCAACTAGTAGAATATACAAAACCTCCTATAGTAAGATAGACAGAAAAGTAAATACAACAAAGAGGAGACTCTGGGTGCTGCAGAATGGAGCATAGGAAGCAGCTCACCACTAAGTGAGCTTTTGGATATAAGAACTGTGAATTCTAAAAAAAAAATGAAAAAAATTTTCAAATGAAAATGGTTGTTGAAAATTAGAATTGTGTTTGGACATGAATATAATTTTGGGTTGTTTTGAATTTTTGTGAGTGATCTGAGTGAAAATTTTGAAAAATAACTTTTTGGAGTTTTTCAAAATTTTGAAAAATTTTAAAATTCATCTTCAAGTGAAAATTGGAAATTTTATGGCCAAACACTGATTTCGAAAAAAAGTGAAAATTTTTCGAAAAAAGTGAAAAAATTCTTATGTCCAAACGGGATCTAAGTCTTCGGGTAGCGGAGATACGTGCCTGACTGGCGACCAGATGCACTTGCCTCAGATCCTGCACGATTAGTGCAGAAGTGTCGCATGAGTACATAAACAACATGTACCCAGTAAATATCCAATCTAACCTACAAAAGTGGTGACGAGGGGTCGACATTGATACTTATTAGCGGTCAATAAATGAAGTATATAGGAATCATAAATAGGCATGAAATACAAAATAACAGTGAATAAGAAACAATAAATAAGGCTTTGCACACCTTGACGGAGCCTCTGGAACTGACCCAGAAGCTCATTCTCTGAAGGTGGTATGTACTTCTCCAAAAATAGATGCATAAACTGATCTCAAGTCAAGGGAGGTAAACCTGCTACCATCTAAGGCCTTGACCTCAAGCTGAAAAGTGGTGAACTTCATCCCTTTAGACTCCAATATTCCCATGTTACGTAGCCTCTCCTTGTACCGGTCAATGAAATTCTATGGGTCCTCTGACCGCTCACCCAAATAAAGGAGGACAAAGCCTAGTCTATCTGTCCAGCCGCTTCTGCTGCTTAACTGTCGTGGCTGGTCTGGGCTCAGGCATAACCACTGTAACTAGCCGGACCCCGCCCACATAAAGTGCACCTGGGGTCTAATAAATGACAGCAGCGTGCCCTGGAGCCTGAGTGGTAGGAGTCTGTGCTCCCCCTCCTGCCTGAGATGTGGCTGGGTCCATTAGAAATAAACCAGCCTACGTCATAGAATCCATGAACTGCAGCATACGGCCCATGGCCTCCTGAAATCTCGGTGTAGTCATGAAATCTGCCGAGGTCGGTTCAATAGCAGGTACCTCATCCAGCTCCTCAATGAAATGATCCTCCACTAGATCTACTAGTGTTACTACTAGAGCAACTCTAGGACGTCCCCGTCCTCTCCCAAGATCTGGAGCCCTCCGTTGGCCTCTGCCTCGGCCTCTAGAAATAGGGGGAGTAGCTCCTTTACCGCCGGGTACAACTGCCGTGCGCGTTCTCACCATCTGTGAGAGAGTAAGAGAAAGATAATTAGAACAACATCAACTGCACGAAAGGATATGAAGAAAGAGAAGTTTCCTAATATCCTATAGCCTTTCAAAGATAAGTACGGACGTCTTCGCACCGATCTGCAAGACTCTACTAGGCTTGATCATGACTCGTGAGACCTATCTGAACCTAGAGCTCCTATACCAAGTTGTTACGACCAAAACTTATAATGGGTTGCGATGGCGCCCAATGTCGCCGTTCGGCAAGCCAATACATGAACCTCCAATTTAATTATTCTTTTTTAACTTTTAAAAATGGACATTTCCTTAAATACAATGAATAAAAGTAAATTCTCATGGAACAGTACATACTTTTTCCCCAAAATATATCAAGTATGAATAACAAATAAATCATAGTGATACTAATAATTAGTACAACAGTGCTTAACTTATAGTAGCCTCCAAAACCCGGTGCAACAAGTGCATGAGCAATCTAAGGAATATACAAAACTACTACAGCTATTGTCCAAAGTAAATAGAAAGACACAACAAATAAGGTAGAGGGAGACTCTGGTGCTGCAGCTCGAAGCAAGGCAATCAACTCACCACTAAGTCTCTGTGACAGTGCGTTTACGCGCCCGTGTGACCACTAGAAGTACCTGTCTCAGTACTGCATAATCAGTGCAGAAGTGTAGCATGAGTACGTAAAACAATCCGTACCTAGTAACTATCTAGTCTAACCTCGAAGACGTAGTGACGAGGGGTCGACTTAAAACTTACTAGTGGTAAAATAGTAATAAAATACATCACGTAGACATGGAGGATGTACATCAAGTAGAAACAAAATAGATAAAAGATTAATAGTAAATCTCCAACATGGATCTATATGAAGTCACCAAAAAATCATAACCGGCCTCGAAGGCACGAACTCAGTTGATACCAAAACCAAATCAAATCTCAATTATTAAGCATGAGTCTGCCGAGGAGAACAACCCGATCCCATAAGAAAAGTGATACTCAGTACTGCCGAGGTGAATGGTCCGATCCCATAAGAATAGTGTTACCATACTGCCGAGGAAAACGGCCTGATCCCAGGCGAACGACCTGATCCCATTAGAGTAGAGAAATTAACTCACTCGTGGAAGTGTATGCGAGTCGAGAAGACACATATATGTTATTCATCAATTAGTCCACAATTTTCCAAAGTAAGAGGCTCAATCAATATTTTATTCTAACCTCAATCTGAGTCATAAATTAAGGAAATCAAATACACAGGGTAAATACAAATAACACATTTAAGGAATGATGTGAAGCTAAGTCTACCCGGACATAACATGAACATAGCTACGTACGGACTCTCGTCACCTCGTGCGTACGTAGCTCCCACAACAAGTAGCACACAAGAATTAATTCACCTTAGGGGATAATTCCCTCTTACAGGACTACATAAAAGACTTACCATGCTTTCAAGTTCACTATCCGCCTCTTAACCTCACTAGAAATCCCCAAACGATGCCGTGCAATCCAAAACTAATCAAAAGTATTATAAACTAATTAATATATGCTCAAAAGTTCATAATTTAACTATTAAACTAATTCCAACAAATTCAGAAAGTTCATAAAAGTCACCTCCAGGCTCACGTGCCTGGATTCTAGATTTTTTTAAGATAAACACTTCCAATGACATTACGAACTCAAATATGTAATTTATTCCCCATTTTATAATCAATTACGTGGTCAAATCCCATTTTTACCAAACCTTAGGTTTCCAACAAAATCCCATAATTTTCACTAATTTTCATATTAAAATCTACCCGTAATCAATGTATTTAACACAAAAATGAGTAGAATTCACTTACCTTGTGATGCTTGATGAAAATCCTCTCACAAGACATCTCAAAATCGGCCAACCCAAGTGAAAATGAGAGAAAATGAGCCAAGTACTGTATTAAAAATCACGTCTGCCAAGGCCCGTTCTTCTTCGCGATCCTTGAAAATGCCTTGGGATCTCCAATTCCTCCCAACTCCCCAGGTAGTCTTCACGTTCGCGACTCATGGTCGCATTCGCAATGACCGATTGACCCTGCCCTTCGTGTTCCATCAGTCACGTTCGCGAAGGCTAACAACCTACATGCCACACGCTTCTCCTGCCTTCTTCACGTTTGCAATAGGGCCTCTGCATTTGCGAAGAGTAGTCCGGTCCTCCTTCGTGATCATGGACCATTCTTCCCGTTCGCGTAGGGAAATCAGCTGCCCCTCCAAAATTCCTTTATTCGGGATCGCGGGATACCTTTCACGGTCGCGATCGCGAAGCACACCAGCAATTTTCAGCCAACTCTAACTTGCTCCGGGTGGTCCGAAACACACCCGAGCCACCCGAGACCCCATCCAAATGTACCAACAGGTCCGTAAATAAACTATGGACCCACTCGAAGTCTTGAAACACATAATATAACACCGAAACTACGAATAAAACTTCGAAACCCAATTAATCAACTTCTAAGCTTTAAACTCATTTCAACCAACTCCGGACGCGACGAAACATACTTAGACAACTCGGAATGACACCAAATTTTACGCACAACTCATAAACCACGATACAAACCTATTCTAAGGTTCGGAATACCAAACGGAAATTTTTAATACCAAAATCCACTTCAAGTCAAACTTAGAAAATTCTAAAACCTTCAAAATACCAACCTTCAACAACAAGCGCCAAAGCACTTCCGGCCCACCCGACTCGATCCGAATATACGCCCAAGTCCAAAATTATCATACGAACCTTTTGAAACCTTCAAATACCGGTTTCGAGGTCGTTTACTAAATATGTTAATTCAAGTCAAACTTAGCCACCTTAGATCACTATTATGGAACTAAGTGTTCCGAATTCAACCCAAACCCTTCCAAAACCAAACCAACCATCCCCGCAAGTCATAAAATAATAAAATCACATACGAAAAGTCTTAAATAAGAGAATGGGGATCTATAAAGAAAAATAACCGCTCGGGTCATTATAGAACATGTAGCAGGTAAGCAAATATTTTGGCGAGAAATGAACAAGTTAAGCAAGTTACAATTAAATAACAATTAACAAGTAAGGCATAGATGTCAAGTAAGAACATGTAAAAATTAAAAAATATAACAAGAGATATCATGGAATAAATTAATGCATGGAAATAAATAGCCCAATCCCATATGCTAAATCCCATGACATCGCATATACCCATTTCCCCCACACAATTCATATAACAAATAGTTCAACAAGCCCTAATTCCCTCAAGTCAAGGTTAGACATAACACTACCTCTTTTCGCAATCAAATTAATATTCAACCATGACCTTTCCTTTAGAATTAACCTCCAAACCAGTCAAATCTAGCGAAATATAATTCAAAATAGTCTTTATAAACTACCCACGAGTGAAAAAGATTTGATCTTTAATGAAATAAGAAAAAGTTAAAAAAGTCAACCTCGGGCCAGTCCGGTCAAAACCCGAGTCCAAGGGAAGATCTCAACTACCCATAACCCTACGATATATATATATATATATATATATATATATATATATATATATATAATTTTCAAATCCTAGTCCAATTCGACTCTCAAATCCAAAATTTTCATTTTTCAAAATATAGACAAAAATCCCTAAAAATTCTCTTAGATTCTCATGAATTTGATGTTAAATATCATGTGTAATAATTTAATATAATTGAAAGTAGATTAAAATCACTTACCCAATGATTGTATGTAAAAATCCTCTCTCTAAATAGCTTCTACCGAGTCTCGGTTCAAAGATATGAAAATGAGACTAAAATCCCGTCTTCCAGCCCTTTTGTTCAGATGCGGTTGTCGCAAATGCGATCTTAGGTTTGCATTTATGAACCTTCACAATTTCAAAACATGGATCGCAAAATCAAACCCTAATAGCCCATACAGTTGTCGCAATTGCGACAAAAGCTTCGCAACTGCGATGGCGGCCTTCTTCGCAAAAGCGACGAAAAGGTCGCAATTACGACCCAACCAAATACTATACTGTCTTCGCAAATGCGAAGAGGAAGTCAGATTTGCGACATCTGGACCTCCCCTGCTCTCTTCACAATTGCGATGCTGGTACTCGAAATTGCGACAACTGCATCACCAGCACACACGCAACCTATAACAAGCTCAAACCAATCCGAAACACGCGCGAAACTCACTCGAGCCTCTCGGGCTCCAAATCAAACAAGCACACAAGTATAAAAATATCATACGGACTCACTTTCATTATTAAAACATCAAAATAACATCTAGAACAACGAATCTAACATCAAAACGCATGAAATTCAAAAGAAAACTTAAGAATCTCTAGAATCATCACCAAGCGCCTGAATCCTATCAAACCAACTCCGAATTGTATCAAATTTTGCAGACAACTTTTAAATAACAAAAAGGACATATTCCAAATCCCAAAACCAAAATCAAAACTCGATAACCACAACCTATTGTCAAACCTAGGGAATTTCCAAACATTCAAATTGCTAACATTCGGTAAAACAAGTCAAATCAACCTAGGGACCTCCAAATTCGATTATGAGCATACGCCTAAATTTAAAATCATAATACAAACCTCCCGAAGTCGTCAAAACACCGGTCCATGATTGTTTACCCAAAATGTTGACTATGAACAAATCTAGCCTAATTTTGGTCAAAATTTTATTTTCTTCAAAATTTCACGTAAAAACGTATCGAAAAGAGAAACGAACCATGCACGCACATCAAGAAAATCAAATGAAGTTACAGGAGGTTCGGATCATGAAAAGTAAGGTTGGTACTCAAAATGACCTATCAGGTCGTCACATCAATTGTGGCACTTGCGACTTAGTCATATGAGTGATAAGAGATTGTCTTCGTTGAGCAAGCAGAATCAGAATTGGTACAAAATACTATAACTCATAGGGAAGAAAATCGATTTATGGATGGAATCAAATATGCAGTATTTACAGACAAAAGTATTCGGTTATTGGGGAAAAATCAATATACTTCTAATGTCGAATCAGGATCAACTAGGACAGAAATAAAGCATTGGGTCGAACTCTTCTTTGGTGTCAAGGTAATAGCTATGAATAGTCATCGACTTCCATTAAGTTTTAAAATTTGCGATCATTGTGTGTTTGGTATACAGATAAGTGTAAAATTCAGTAATAAGTCAGAGCGCAAGACCGGAGACAAGTTAAATATGCATTCAGACGTGTGGGTTCCAAACAGAGTTCCCTTCAAGAATGGTGCCAAGTGTTTTATGACTTTGATTGATGATTAATCAATAGTGTGGATTTATTTTTTGAAAACAAAAAATGGGGCACTTTCCACATTTGTTAAATGAAAGGCAATGGTTGAGAGGCAGACAAAAAGAAAAGTTAAGCGTCTTCGAATTGGCATTAGGTTGGAACTTTACAATTTCGAGTTCAATAATTTCTACAGTAGAGAGGGAATAGTGAGACACTGCCTTTGTGTCGGAACACCAGAACAAAATGGTGTTGGAGAATGTATGAACAAATTTTTTTTATGTTAGGGCACGAAACATGCTTTCATACTCATGTGTTAGCAAGGATATTTGGGCTGAATCAATCAATACAGCTTGTTATTTGATCAACAGATCTCCATCCACAACTATTGAGTTCAAATCTCCTTTTGAGGTATAATCCGGTCCGCCTGCTGATTATAAAATTTGAGGATATTTGATTGTCCTGCTTATGCTCATGTGAGGATATTTGGTTGTCCTGCTTATGCTCATGTGAGGATATTTGGTTGTCCTGCTTATGCTCATGTGAGGGATGGAAAACTTGATCGAAGGGCAAAAAAGTGCGTATTTATAGGGTATGCAACTGGAATGAAAGGTTATGGGATGCGGTAAACTCCAGGGTTAATTGTCTGTCTCACTAAGACAACCAGAGGGAGAAGACAATAGCAGAAACAGTTCATGGTGTCAGTTACCGTATAGAGCTAAAATTGAATCTCTACTAGCTCAACCCAGTAGTTCTAAAGTAGAGAAAGTGGATGAGCAATTAATGAGTGCAACATCAACCATATAAAGTTACAATAAGAAGAGAGAAGAGAGTGATCAACCGACTGCAAAGGTTTACAGACGTAGTTGATGAAAATCTTCTTGAATGTACGAATTCAATAAGAAGAGAGAAGAGAGTGATCAACCGATCGCAAAGGTTTGCAGACGTAGTTGATGAGAATCTTCTTGAATGTACCTGCATTATTTACCTATTAATTTTCTCACTATCATTAATCATTTTTCTTTACTTATTTCTTTAGTAGTTTCCTACTAATCATCAAAGCTTAGACAAAAGCTAATATCTCACCAACAAATGGGAAAAAGAAAATTACTGAGGCTAGGAAATGATTGAGATATGGCCAGAGAACCTACCCATCTTTATAAAGAATTGACTAAGAGAATAGAAACATTATATCTTTAAAGAAATAATAAAAAAGTAGTTCAGTTAAGCTCTGTTTACCTAATATGTTTCCATTTAATCATTTTGGTTTATTATTTAATTGATAAAAGAGGATTATAAAATGTTAGACGTATCAATCATGATAGCATTTTCGAGAAGCATCATCAACAAAACAAAAGCCAATTTAGGTTGTCATTGTCCTATGAATATTTTAACTCCAATTTTTGGTAATGCATTACTTCATGACAATTATTTAATTAGTGGTTTTGGATAAGGATATTGGAATAATGTCATAGGTTTAGGAACTTGTTTACAATTTTTTATCCTCATGACAATTAATGACAGCCACAAGAGACGGATATAAATTACAGACAAATGCATCAGTTATGAGATTCCTTATAAGCATCTTTAAAATTTATCTTGTGTCTCACACGACTGACATAAATTATAAAACTTCAAATTGAATTAAAAGCTTATGATTTAAATTTTACGAATTCGTCAAATAAAAAGAAAACTCAAACAAGTTATGTTAGTTGCATCATATCAAAGGTCTAATGATTGTTGGCGTCTTGTTTGGCACAAAGAAAACTTTTGTTTTGGAGTGGTATTCAAAATTTACTAACCTAAAAAATATAGTTATAAGCTAATTTGACTTATAATCATTTTTTATGTTACCTATTGTGTAGATAAATGTAAAAAGTGCATAAAATTATCGGACACTTCTTACTTTTGATCCAATTGTTACTGAATTTATGTAGGTTTTATCTTTACTATCGTTAAATACAAATGAATATTTGTTGATTTTCTGAAATAGACATTTCAGCTAGTGTTATCTGACTCTTCCTCAATTAGAAAAATGGAATAAAAACTAAGGACCCGTTTGGTTAAGATTTTGCCAAAATAAATTTGGGTTTTATTTGGCAAACACATATTTGACCATAAATTTTGCTTTTTTTTTTGCAAAATCCCAAATTCCAAAACCAGCCAAATCCCTCATAATACACATGTTTTTCTAAAATAAATTTGAAAAATATATTTTGTAAATGTATGTCCAAAAACATTTTCATCTTCAAACCAAACTTCATCCAAAACAGATTTTTCAAAACAAATGTAGGAATCTATGATCAAACGCTAGCTAAGAGTCATTATCGCTTTTCTTATATACAATAGTATACTTCTTATTATTGCTTAATTTCTAAGTCAATAGGCTTCGAGTGCAAGTTAATTATTTTTACCTTGTTTATGTAGATTAAATACAGTTTGACTTAACTAAAAACCAAAAAAAAAAAAAAAAAAGAAGGAAAGAGAAGTCGAAACATTAATTTAAATTACTAGGAAGCAACAATAATTCAAAGATACAAAAAGCAAAAAAAGAGCAAGGAATAAAAATAAAAAAAAGGGAAAACAAGTAGAAAAATACACAAAAGAGGGAAATTCATAGGAAAAGCAAACTTTCCCCATTGGGAAATATTATCTACAATTTTTCATGAGTGGATTGGAAAATTTCAGGCATTGCTCCTGAAAGAACCAAGAGCTTTGATAGCACCAGCACGGAGGATAAACTGGTGGTAGACGGCGGCGGCAAAGGCTCCAATGAAGGGACCGACCCAGAAAATCCAGTGTTCATCCCAAGCCTTATCTTGATTGTAAATAACTGCTGCACCAAAACTCCTAGCAGGATTAATGCCAGTTCCAGTAATTGGTATGGTGGCTAAGTGAACCATGAACACAGCAAATCCAATAGGAAGTGGTGCCAACACCTGATCATATTCAAAAATATTAGATCGTTTAAATAATTTAAGGTTTTGTTTTGAAGAAAAATATAAATATGTATATACTTACAGGGACATGGGAGTCTCTAGCATTTCTCTTAGGATCAGTGGCAGAGAAAACAGTGTAAACCAAAACAAAAGTACCAATAATTTCAGCAGCTAATCCAACACCTTTGGTATGGCCAGGAGCCATGACATTAGCACCTCCACCATATCTCACATAATAAGCACTCTGGAATCCTTTCACCAAACCCACACCACATATTGCACCCAAACATTGTGCCACCATGTACAATACTGCTCTGATCAGTGATACTTTCCTCGCCAAAAACAGCCCAAATGTCACTGCTGGGTTTATGTGTCCTCCTGTAAATAAACTATATTCAGTGACGGATCCAGGATTTGAATCTTATGGGTTCCTATCTTAATTTTAGATTAATATACAATAATAATTGGGTTCACAATTATATATTTAGTGAACTTTTTAATATAAAGACAAGATCTATGTAAAAATTAGGGTTTTCGGGAACTCGTATTCTATGCTCTAGGTCCGCCCGGACTATATTAGTATTGTTCGGTTAAGATGATTTACAACTTGAAGCAATAAAACTTACCGGAGATACCGGCGGTGCAGTAAACAAGAATGAAAATCATGCCACCAAAAGCCCAAGCAATACCAAGAATACCAACGCCGCCACAGATATCACCATCTGACTGAACCTTGTACCCAATCACAGTCAAAACAGTTACATAAAGGAAAAGCAAAGTGGCAATGAATTCAGCAATAACAGCTCTGTAAAGTGACCATTGTGTCAGCTCCTCAAAGTCTACTAATGGAGCTGGTGGAGGGTCAGTATAGTCTTTTGCTGGAAACTCTCCGGCTACCTCAACTTCTTTAGTCATGGCTAACCAAAATGAATGAATGATGATAAGTGACTGTAAAATGGATAGGTATTTATGGGAGAAAAGAGACGACTTTAATGGATCTTTTTTCTTTTTTTTTTTACTTATTAATATTATTTTGAGCCGTCCAATACTACTCCATTATTATTGTCGAATTTGTGAGCTTGCAATTGGTCCCACAGGACACCATTGCAGCAACACAACGGCTTTCTTATAGTCTACTTTTGGCTTTCTACTTAATTAAATGTGTTCTTTTAGTAAGTTATCTTTTGTTGGTTTCTGTTTTATTTCGTTGGTTTGGCATTTAGACTTTTAATTAATCTTGAGTATTTTCAGAAAGATTTATCAAAAGCTTAGAAAGGGAAATTTGCCTGGCAACGGTATGCTGCTAGCTGGATTGCAAAACAAAACTAGAAAACGAAAGCAATATAAAAGTTTTTTTTGGTTAATAGGGAATATTTTATATATAAAACAAGAAAACTAGAAAATACACCGTATAGTACTGTCAGTGCCGGGTACTTTAATTCCTCCAATACTGCGATGTTTTATTTTACTATATTAATATTATATGCCAAAAAATTCCTAACAACTTCAGTTCCTAAGATGTCTGCTCAAAATACATCATTTGCAAACACTGGAGGAACTGCTAGTAAGCCGGTTCTTCCCAAAAAACTTGGCTTTGCTGCCTCTTTTGCCGGTGCATCTGCCCCCTATCCTGCTCCCTGTACGTGTGCCTCACCGTGAACTTGTCCATCCCTTGCATTAACAACCTGCATTCACAGATCATGGGATCATAGATTAAGTTACCTTTGAGAAGCATTTGAATTATTTCAGCCGAGTCTGTATTGATGTCTAGAGGGATCCATCCATTTTACTCAGCTAGTTGTAGCCCTTTCAGGAGAGATTTCAGCTCAGCCATGGTATTGGTGGTATGTGGTATATTCTTCGTTTACCATATTATCCTATCCCCGTTATGATTCCTGAAAACTCCATCGATTCCTCCATTGCCTGGATTACCCCTAGCTGCACCATCCGTATTCAATTTGTAGTGACCTCTCTTGGGGGCTCCCATTTCACATTGGTTTAGAAGGAGTTCTTGGTGGTGTTATTTTTCACCAACATAAAGTATTCACTTGCTTTTGAGATGGTGTTGGTGGTGCTGATGCTATCTTTTTTGTTGTTGAAGAGGTTGTGATTCCTAGTTAGCCAAATGTGCCAGAAACAGAAGGGAATGATGTTCTCCCAAAGAATGTTTTCGTTAAAGAGTGTGTTCCTACCTGCCAGAATTAAGCTGCGTTTATGCGCTCAAAGAATATGTGGTCACTTGTTTCTTGATTGGTTTGATAGAAGCAACATTGTGGGTTATAGTTAACCTCAATTATGTGCAGGTAGGCTCCAGTAGGCAACCTATTTTGGGCAATAACTTACTTAGATGCATCAATAAATATTAAAAACAAAACGTTTGACCTATATCGACTAATAGTAGAAATAAAACGTCTCAACCTATATCGATTAATCTATGTCATGCATTATTATTGATGAATGAATGAAAAATAGAAGAATTAATACTAAACTTCTTTGACATGTGTGTGTGTGTGTGTGTATATATATATATATATATATATATATATATATATATATATATATATATATACACACACACACACACATTCAAAAATCTTCGGACGAGGATGCTAAAAGAATATGGTTGGAGTCTGTTAGTGGTCCAAAATGGGAAAGGTATACGAGCTTCCTACTAAAATATTCCATCGCTATAAGTGTGGAATGCAAGGAATAGGGACTTCCTCGCAAGGCGCACAACTTAATAGGGAGAGCCTCTTCGCTATGCGGGAGACAGTGACAAAGCTCACATCCGAGCTAGAAGCGGCCAAGGAAAGAGAAAGGCTTGGAGATGCTCAATTCCTTGGCGTGCAAGCTCAGATCAGAACTCTCCTATCTACTAGAACTTTTCCGTTGCCCCAGTCTCGTGAGTCATCGCTAGAGGGTCGACCTCCACGTCATCGTTCCTCGCGTCCTACTCGTGATCGTTCCTCCCGTCCTGCTCGTGATCGTTCCTCCCGTCCTCTCCATGATCGTTCTTCCCGTCCTCCACAAGACCCTTCTCTATACCGTCTTGTAAATGAAAGTTCATTATACGGTGATGATGATGTCGTAGAAAATACCCCTTGACTTTTATATACTTTGAACTAGACAAATAAAATCAGTTTTGAACTTGTTGTAATTAGTTTTAACTTGGTTTTGAATTTTTATGTTCAATTGAACTTTAATTTGTTAGTTAGTATTTATTGAATGTTTTGGTTGTTGTGTTGTTGTTGTTGTTGTTGTGTTGTTATTGTTGTTGTTGTCTTGTTGTAATTCAGTTTTTATTAGGTGTATTAGTATGCTGATAGGTGGTGTAGTTGTCAAAACAGGCATTTTATGCTTAAATTAAACCCAGAAAAATCGACTAAAGTTGGTCGGTTTTTAATAATAAAAATATTTATTGCAAATTACCGACCAAAGTTGGTCGGTTAATGAACATTGAATTCTCAGAAATTCAACATTACCGACCAACTTTGGTCGGTATTTTGCCTGCACTGTTGAGGTTACCGACCAAATGGTCGGTAATGTTTATTTCTAATTATTTTAAAAAAACATATATTTTCAGTTACCGACCAAAGTTGGTCATTTTTTTAAAATTTTAATAATTAATAAAAAAACATAAATTAGTTAAAGTTGGTCGGTAAAATTAAATTAATAAAATATGTTTCCATCCAAAGCTGGTCGAGAAATAATAAAAATTGTCAGATGGTCGTTTTAAGCTGCCGACCAACATTGGTCGGTAATTTTCGACCAACTTTGGTCGGTAAGCCATTCCGACCATCAAAACACCGTCCACACCCAAATAGTCGCGTTTTGGTCTGTAATTGGCCATAACTGACCAACTTTGATCAATTTTTTTGATCGACTTTTAGCGGATTTTTAATAGTGTATTAAGATTGTTAAATATTTTTTCTTAAAGAATGTGCATAAATATTGGACGAAATCAGTGTATTATATCAATAGCGATTTAGATAACCTCTCTAAGCCTACCTTACCTATTTGTGTGTGATCAATCGTGACAAGTCAACCGACCATTATGAAAATATTCGTAGATATTAGCCGTTTGTCGACAAGTAGACTCGTCCTCAATATCGTTTAGGCCATTATGAATCAAAGCTATGATTTTGAAACAGGATGCTTCATATTAAAAGCACGAAGTATCTTGGCGAAATATTATTCTTTTATTTTTAACTTTCAAAAATTGATTTCACACTAGACAAAATAGTTATTTAATTTTTTTAATATTTATAATTTTAAGATCAACTTAAATTTTAGTTTATTAAATTTTTTTATTTAAACTATGTAGGTATTAAGTCATGAGACTTAGGACTTCAAAACCGATTAAAATTTTACTATTCAAATTAAAGTGTTCTAACCGAATTTGAGACAAAATATCAAGACGCATCAAATTTCATATCACTATTGGTACATTTTTCTATTTTTAGTGTTCCTTTTCTTTTTTTTTTTTTTTTTTTTTTTTTTTTTTTTTTTTTTTTTTTTTTTTTGAAAACAGGAAATATTTTATATAGTACTGTTAAGGATTAATACAAGTGACGGTCCTTATCGGACTATGATTTTGGTTAACTAGAGACACACTAGGAGCTAGGTTACTACCTGCTGAGATAGGACTTACATGGGAATCTAGGAAAGTTAAGTTGGTTGATACATCAACATTGGTACAAGTAGTAGTTATAGTATTAGTGACACTATTATCAAAAAGGACAAAATCCTTCAGTGCTTCTGGTATTTGTGAGAACGTGGCTGAATAGTTGATATTGGCTTGGGTTGATGCCAGTTTCGCTAGTTCATGTGCCACTTGGTTACCTTCACGGTAGATGTGTTGGATTGGTGGATTCCCCAACTTCCTCATCCAATACATGCAATCAGAGATAATATTAATGTGAGGATTAAAAGTATTAGACTCTAAGAGGTCAATGATGTTAGTAGCATCCGTTTCAATTACTAGGTGTGACCAGTTGTTTTCCATTGCTAGTTGAATGCCATGTTTTAGAGATTGTAGCTCCATGGAAAGGGGGGTAGGGCTAATAATGACATTACTATAACCAAGGATCCATTGGCCTTGGGCGTCTCTGAAGATTCCTTCAATACCTCATATACTATACTTCTTACGGAAGGAACCATCAATATTTAATTTAATGTAGTTAGTAGGAGGAGGTTGCCAGCGGGCATTTGTGTTATGAATAATAGGCGATCTATAAGGGGGGTTGATGGCACAATGCTTGTATTCTAGGGTTCGAGCATAGATAAGCTGATTGGAAAGGGTTTTGTTGATGCGTTTGAAAACATTGTTATTCCTATTGATCCATAAAAGCCAAAGTGCAAATGGTAGGAATTCTTCCCAGGTTAAGGAGTAACTAAGGGTAGGGGGGAAAGTCTTTCTTAGAGAATCAAGCCAATGCATATTAATGGGTTCTAGGGAGTTGGTGTTAAGGCCAATATTGTTCCAGAAGTGGATTGCATGCGGGCAAAAAAGGAAGAGGTGGGTGATGGTTTCCTCCTCTTGATAGCAAAGAGAGCAAGTAGGATCTATTTGCATACAAATGTGGCTAAGGTATGATTTTGTTGGAAGCCTGTTATGCATGCATTGCCATAGGAAATGCTTGATTTGTTTAGGGTGGTAAGCTTCCAGATCGAATCAAAGGAAGTAGGAATTGTGAGATAGCAGGTGGGATGGAGCAGTGGAATTATCGATTTTGTGGAAAAATTTCCATTCGATGTTAAGAACCAGAAGGGACAGTCAACAGAGTTATTATTAAGAGTTAGGTTTTTGGATAAAATGAGGTCCCTGATTTGCTGGGGTAAGTCAAAGGAAAGATGGGATAGATCCCAGTGGGAATTTCCCCATACATCTAATTTTCTTGTGAGATCATGAAGAGATAATGGTCCAACGACCATACTACGAAGAGATTGGTTATTAGGAAGCCAAATAGAATTTCAGAAATCTACGTATGTGCCATTGCCAACACTCCAAGCAATTCTTTTTTAGCAAAGATTCCAACCAGTAAGAATATTGCGCCAAATAAAGGAGCAATTTTTGGCATTGGTACGGTTACTGTATCTATTAATTAAGATACTGGCCCAAAGCTTGGAGGGTTGAGTGAATAAATGCCATGCAAGGCTACCTAGGAGAGATAGGTTTATATGTGATGATTTATGGATTCCTAGACCCCCTTTATCCTTTGGCAGGGTGACTGTATCCCATTTAACATAATGGATTTTCCTCGAAAGAGTGGTAGAGCTCCATAGAAAATCTCTTTGTATTTTATCAAGACGTTTTTGGATAGTTGGTGGAAGAAGAAAGTATTTCATGGAGTGAGTTGGGAGAGAATTTAGGGTTGTTCTGATTAGGGTGGCTCTTCCGGCTAAAGAGAGGAAGTTGGTTTTCCAATTTGCAAGGCGATTGTTCAAATTATCAATAAGATATCGGAGATCAGAGTTGTTAGGGCGGTGATTAAGAATTGGAAAACCAAGATACTTTTCAAAGTTGTCACTGGTGCCTATGTTTAATAGAAGTGGCTATGTTTTTGGAAGATTGATTGTAATTTTTTGAGCAAATGATATTGGATTTAAGATAGTTCATTTTTTGTCCTAAAAATTGGCTAAATAGAGAGAGAGGCAGTGATGGATAGAGTGAGTGTATTTTTCATTTGATTCTACCATGAGAGTGAGGTTATCGGCAAAGAAAAGGTGAGAGAGTGGAGGGGTAAAGGGGTTCAGTTTGATGGGGTCCCAAAGTGCAATGTCTACTTGGTAGTTTATATAGGTGGAGAGGAGTTCCATACTTAAGATAAATATATAGGGGGACATTGGATCTCCTTCTCTAATCCCTCTTGAAGGATGAAAGAACTTGATCTTAGAACCATTCACTAAGACATCAATTTTCGAGGTAGTAATGCAAGTCATAATAAGTTTGGTGATTTTTGGAGGAAATCTAAAGAAATTGAGGGTTCTATAGATGAATGACCATTCTAGTCTATCAAAGGATTTTTCGAGATCAATTTTAACAAGGATCTTTCCTTTGGAGCCTTTAATTTTTTGGAAATGGTTGATGATTTTCTGAATAATGATGGCATTGTCACTAGCTCGTCTACCTCTAAGGAAGCTTGATTGGAAAGGACTAATGAGTTTGTCTAGGAATGGTTGTATTCTATTGGCAATAATCTTGGTGATTATTTTATAGATAGTATTGCATAATCCTATAAGTCTGAAATTTTTAAGATCATTAGCGTTTGGAATTTTAGGGGTAAGGCATAAGAAAGTGTGGTTGATAACCTTGGGGAATGATTGGTTGGTGAAGACTCTATGAAATAATTCAAGGATTGGATCCTTAACAAGGTTCAAAAATCTTTGATAAAAGAAAGGATGGATGCCATCCGGTCCGAGCGCCTTAAAGGGTTTCATAGACCAAACCGCCTTAGTGATCTCTTGGTTTTGAAGAAGCATATCTAGGGATGAGAGATCAATGTTATTAAAGGGAAATGGAGGTTGGGTGGTGTCTTTGAAGCTTGTATATGAGTGATTTGTTTGGAAAAGGTTCTCAAAATAATTAGCCGCATTATAAATGATACGGTCTTGATTTGTGATCCAGTTGCCATCCTCATCCTTAAAGAAGTTAATTTTGTTGGTACGACTTCTATTTAGGATGCTAATATGGAAAAATTTAGTGGCAGCATCACCATGGTTAAGTGTCACGACCCGAATTACCCTCTGAATGGTCTCGTGACGGCACCTAGTCCCTACGACTAGGTAAGCCTAAAACTTGCGAAAAATAAGGCAAAACTATAATAGAAACAGTAAAGAAGAATCAATACTATAAAAGTTTTAGCCGCTCGGCATTTACAACTTTTATTTTCTCAAAACTCGAAACATCACAAAGTCACAAACTCTAAACTACTGTAGCTCTATACAAAGAAATAAGGAAAATGTATCTATATATCTCCTATATCTGTACTAGAGTAGGAAGGGGACTCGTGAGATCCTGCGAACGCGGCAAAATTACCTCGCGGTCTCCTATGCAGCTGCTAAGATGCGCCTAGCCATTGTACTGTGTGCTGGTACCTGGATCTGCACATGGGGAAACATGCGCAGGAAAGGGCGTGAGTACTCCACATTCAGTACTCCGTAGGTGCCAAGCCTAACCCTAATCAAGTAGTGACGAGGTCAGTTTGAGGCTCTACTGAGTTTTAAAACAAGTCAATATAAATTTAAAATAGTGAAATATAGATAAGCAATGATAAACATGATTAATGGAAACTGGAAGAATCAATAACAAAAAGAGAGCCCTCGGCTCAGCACAACATATATCTCAACAGTAAAATTTCAATGCAGTACGAGGGGAAAGCTCCCGGATCTCAGTCCGTAGTCCTAATTTAAATATGCTATGCAGTACAGGGGAAAAGCTCCCAGATCTCCGTCCGTAGATCCAATTTAAATATGTGTTTCAGTACAAGGGGAAAGCTCCCGGATCTCGGTCCGTAGTCCCAATTTAATTATGCAATGCAGTACAGGGGGAAAGCTCCCGGATCTCGGTCCATAGTCCCAATTTAAATATGCAATGCAGAAGTATGTTGGATACAACTTAATTAAACAGTTCAGGAAAAGCAACATGCAAGAATAGAATAAAACTACCTAAATATGGTGCAACTAGTAGCAAATAAGAGGAAATCAAGTAAGGACAGGTAGGCATGATTATTCTTAAGATAACTACTTAATTAAGACAAGAAACAGTAATATAGGAATGAGAATGAGTGATTGCATGAAAGGAAAAATGGAATTTTAGCAACTATGACCCGTGTACGCACTCATCACCCCACGTACACGACGTCCACGTAACAAAATCAGTATAAAAATGCCTAAGGGGAAGTCCCCAACACAGAGTTAGGCAAGCCACTTACCTTGACTACGCTAATCAACTCAATACCACGCTCTTGCCACGAGTATCCGACTCCGGGTGACCCAAATCTATTAAATTCAATTGCATAACGTAAATATCACTTCAAGGAAACAAAATAGTTAATTATTTCTAAGCTAATACACGAAATTAGGAAATTCGCCCAAAAAGTCCCCCAGGCCCACGTCTCGGAATTGGGTATAATTTATATTTCCCGAACACACATTCACTCATGAACTCACTCGAGCAAGAATCAACAAAATCCGACGTCTAAATCTCCCTTAATCCTCAGATTTCTACTTGGGGAAGTTTCATCCCAATTTCATGATTTTTCATCCAATTTCATTGATTAGATTGAGGAAATTGATAGAGATTATTGATATACAAATGGATTAAGGTTAGAAAACGTTACCTATGATTCTCCTCTTCAAATTCCACTAAAAATCGCCAAATCCCGAGCTCTTAATCGATTTTGGAGTTATGAATTTCAAACCCTCGGATTTTGGTATAACCAGCCCAGGTCTTTCGCACCTGCGACACTGGGATCGCACCTGCGGTACGGTGCAGCACCGGCGAAAACACAATCGCAGGTGCGGAAACTCATTAAAAGACCTGGGGTCGCACCTGCGGTGGCTGGGTCGCAGGTGCAGCTCCGCACCTGCAGATACTCTTCCGCGCCTGCGAGTCGGGCAAGCTTAAGCTACGTCCACACCTGCGTGCACCCCCTTCGCACCTGCGTGTCCACACCTGCAGAAAAACAATCGCAGGTGCGAGACACCAAGCCTAACCCCAGTGAAGCAGTGATGATGTCAGGTTAAGACCCTACTGAGTTTGTAAAACAAGCCAATATACAATTTAAAATAGTGAAAAATAGATAAGCAATGATAAACAGGATTAACAAAGTCAAAAAGATTTAATAACATAAAGAGAGCCCTCGACTCAGCACAACATATATGACAACAGTAAATGTGCAATGCAGTACACGGGGAAAGCTCCCGGATCTCAGTCTGTAGTCCCAATTTAAATATGCTATGCAGTATAGGGGGAAAGCGCCCGGATCTCTGTCTGTAGTCCCAATTTAAATATGCATTTAAGTACAGGGGGAAAGCTCCCGGATCTCGGTCCGTAGTCCCAATTTAAATATGCAAAGCAGAAGTATGTCAATTATGGCTTAATTAAACAGTCCAGGAAGAACAACAGGTAAAGATAGAGTAAAACTACCTAAGCCTTAAAAACACATCTTATAACATCAAAATCATCAATTATGCATAGATTTAAGCCTAAGAACTTCAGGAAATTTCTAGAATTCACATCCGACGCCGAAACACGTCTAAACTCATCCGAATGACCTCAAATTTTGCACACAGGTCATAAATGACATTACGGACCTGCCGTCGCTTTCAGAAATCCATTCCGAGTCCGATATCAAATCTCACCTATCGGCTGAAATCGCAAAAATTCTAACTTTCGCCAATTCAAGCCTAAATCCACAACCGACCTTGAAAACACATTCCGAGCACGCTCCTAACCCCGAAATCAGCCAACAGGGCTAACAGAGTCGACGAAATTTCATTCCGGATCTATCTTCACACAGCTACAGCCAGATTTCTAAAGCTAAATTCCACATTTATGGACTATGTGTCCAAAATCACCCCGGATTTCATCATTCAACGCTCCGACAAGTTCTAATAACATAAATAGACATAGGAGAAGCGGTAAATAGGGGATCGGGGCGCAAATTCTTAAAATGACCGACCGGACTGTTAAATCCTCCCCCTCTTAAGAAAATCGTTTGTCCTCGAACGAGCATAGAAACATACCTGGAGCTGGGAAAAGATGAGGGTACTGACTCCGCATATATTGTTCGGTCTCCCAAGTCGCCTCCTCGACTGGCTGACCCCTCCATTGAACCTTTACTGACGCAATATCCTTTGACCTGAGCTTTCTGACCTGCCTGTCCAATGTAGCCACATGCTCCTCAACATATGATAGATCCTTGTCCAATTGGACTGAGCTGAAATCCAAGACATAATTCGGGTCACTGTGATACTTCTGGAGCATGGAGACGTGGAACACCGGATGAACCCCTGCTAGGCTGGGAGGCAGCGCTAGCTCATAAGCAACCTCCCCAACATGTCGCAACACATCAAAAGGGCCAATAAACCTCGGACTCATCTTGCCTTTCTTCCCGAACCTCATGACGCCCTTCATAGGCGATACCTGAAGCAAAACCCAATCACCAGCCATAAATTCCAAGTCACGAACATTCCGGTCCGCATAGCTCTTCTGCCTGGACTGAGCTGTGCGAAGTCTCTCCTGAATCACCTTTACCTTGTCCAGGGCATCCTGAACCAAGTCTGTACCCAACAATCGGGCCTCACCCGGATCTAACCATCCCACGGAAGACCTGCACCGCCTACCATACAAAGCCTCATACGACGCCATCTGAATGCTGGACTGGTAGCTGTTGTTATAAGCAAACTCTGCAAGAGGCAAGTATCGATCCCATGACCCTCCAAAATCTATCACACAGGCACGGAGCATATCCTCGAGAATCTGAATTGTGCGCTTGGACTGCCCGTCAGTCTGAGGGTGAAAAGTTATGCTCAACTCTACCCTGGTGCCTAACTCCTGCTGAACGACTCTCCAGAATCGTGGAGTGAACTGTGTACCTCTGTCTGAAATGATAGATACCGGAATACCGTGGAGGCGAACAATCTCTCTGATATAAATCTCAGCCAACCTCTCCGATGAATATGTAGTCAGTACTGGAAGGAAATGGGCTGATTTGGTCAGCCGATCCACAATCACCCAAATAGCGTCATGCTTCCTCAAAGTCCGAGGAAGTCCAACCAAAAAGTCCATGGTGATCCGCTCCCACTTCCACTCTAGAAGCTCAATTTGATGAAGTAACCCTCCCGGTCTCTGGTGCTCACATTTGACTTGCTGACAGTTGAGACACTTGGCTACAAACTCTGCTATATCCTTCTTCATCCTTCGCCACCAATAGTGTTGCCTCAGATCCTGGTACATCTTCGCGGTACCCGGGTGGATGGAATACCGCGGACTGTGGGCCTCCTCAAGAATCAACTCCCGAAGCCCATCCACGTTGGGCACACAGATACGGCCCTGCATCCTCATCACCCCGTCATCTCCTATGGTCACATCTCTGGCATCAGCCCGCCGGACTCTATCCTGAAGAACCAAAAGGTGGGGACCATCATACTGGCGCTCTATGATACGGTCATGACGGGAAGATTGAGCAATCACACAAGCTAATACCCGGAAAGGCTCAGAAAGATCCAATCTCACGAACTGACTGGCTAAGGACTGAACATATAAGGCTAGAGGCCTCTCAGCAACATGAAGGTATGCCAAACTCCCCAAAATCTCCGCCTGACGACTCAAGGCGTTGGCCACCACATTAGCCTTCCCCGGGTGGTATAATATGGTGATGTCATAGTCATTTAGCAACTCCAACCACCTACGCTAGCGCAAATTTATATCCTTCTACCTGAATATGTGGTGCAAACTCCGGTGATCTGTGAATATCTCACAGGGAACACCATATAAATAATGATGCCATATCTTCAGGGCGTGAACAATCGTTGCCAACTCGAGACCATGAACATGGTAGTTTTTCTCATGGACCTTCAACTGTCTGGACGCGTAGGCAATCACCCTACCGTCCTGGATCAACACCGCTCCCAAACCAGTCCTCGAAGCACACAATAAACTGTATAGGACCCGGAACCGGCAGACAAAACCAACACAGGAGATGTAGTCAGGGATGTCTTGAGCTTCTTAAAGCTCTCCTCAAACTCCTCAGTCCATATAAAAGATGCACCCCTATGGGTCAGTCTGGTCATAGGCGCTGAAATGGATGAAAATCCCTCCACAAAACGATTATAATACCTAGCCAAATCAAGGAAATTGCAGATCTGAGTAGTTGAGGATGGTCTGGGCCAACTCTGAACTGCCTCCACCTTCTTCAGATCTACCTTGATCCCATCCGAAGACACCACGTGGCCTAGGAATGCCACAGAATCAAGCCAAAATTCACACTTAGAAAACTTGGCATACAACTTCTTCTCCCTCAATGTCTGAAGCACGGTCCTCAAGTGCTGCTCATGGTCCTCCTGGGACCCAGAATATACCCGAATGTCATCAATGAACACAATGACGAAAGTATCAAGATAAGGCCGAAATATGCTATGCATCAGGTGCATGAAGGCTTCTGGGGAATTGGTCAGCCCAAATGACATAACAAGGAACTCATAGTGGCCATATCTAGTCTTGAAGGTAGTCTTTGGGATATCCGGTTCCCGAATCTTCAACTGATGATAACCAGAACGTAGGTCAATCTTGGAGAACACCCTAGCACCCTGTAACTGGTCAAATAGATCATCAATGCGAGGCAATGGGTACCTATTCTTCATTGTCACCTTATTCAGCTGCCGGTAGTCAATACACATAAGCATCGAGCCATCTTTTTTCTTCACAAATAATACCGGAGCGCCCCAAGGTGATACACTAGGCTTGATGAATCCCTTCTCAAACAACTCCTGTAACTGCTCCTTCAACTCCTTCAACTCAGGAGGAGCCATGCGATAAGGAGGAATGGAAATGGGCTGAGTGCCCGGCAACAAGTCAATGCCGAAATTAATGTCTCTATCGAGTGGCATACCCGGAAGATTAGCTGGAAATACATCAGCATAGTCCCTGACAACTGGAACTGACTCAACTGTAGGGGTCTCAGTACTAACATCTATCACATAAGCCAAATATGCATCACACCCCTTTCCAACCATCCGCTGAGCCTTAAGAAAAGAAATGACTCGGCGAGGAGTATACTCCAAGGAACCTCTCCACTCTAACCTCGGAAATCCTGGCATAGCCAGCATCACGGTCTTGGCGTGACAATCAAGAATAGCATAATAGGGAGACAACCAGTCCATACCCAATATAACATCAAAATCTACCATACTGAGTAGTAGCAAATCAGCTCTGGTCTCAAAACCACTGATAGTAATCAAACATGACCGATATACGCGGTCCACAACAAGAGAATCTCCCACCGGAGTAGAAACATAAATAGGGGAACTCAAAGAGTCCCGGGCTATCCCCATCTATGAAGAAAAATAGGAAGACACATATGAATATGTAGAGCCTGGGTCAAACAATACCGATGCATCCCTATGATAAACTGGAACAATACCTGTAATGACTGAATCTGAAGCAATGGCCTCGGACCGGGCCGTAAGAGCATAGTACCTGGCCTGGCCTCCCCCTCTAGGGCGACTTCGACCTCCCCGACCTCCACCTCAAGCTGCCTGAGGTGGTGGGGTAGCAACTGGGGCTGGAAGAATAGCTGGAGGACCTGGTGGAAGACGTGGAGCCTGATAAATCTGAGGGGGTGCACCCTGATAAGTCTGAGGTGGTGTGCCCCTCCTCGCCCTAGGGCAATATCTGATCATATGATGAGGCCCCTCAGAGGACGTGGAGGCCACTGTTGACTCTGAATTGGCTTGCTGGGCTGGCCAGTGGTAGCATCTCGAGTAGGAGGCACCCGAGATACTGGTGGTGCATAATAAGGCTCCTAAGGTCTAGGAGGAGCTAGAATACTGATGGCTGCTGGGAGAGCTGAATGAACAGGGCGAATCACAAAACCCCTACCATAGCGTGCTGCTGGTGCACGGACTCCTAAAAAATGACCAGTCTCTTGAGACCTCTTGGCTTCTCTCTCCTCCCTGTCCTGGGCTAACATAGTCTCAATCCTCCGGGAAATACTTACGGCCTGTTGGTAAGTAATATCGGTCTCCAGATCTCTGTCCATGCTGGTCCGAATACTGGGGTGGAGTCCCTCAATAAAATGTCGAACCCTCTCTCTGACAGTGACAACCAAAGTTGGTGCATGGCGAGCCAAATCGCTGAAACAGACTGCATACCCTGACACAGTCATGGCACCCTGGCGTAACTGCTCAAACTCTGCACGCCAAGCATCCATGAAACTCTGAGGGACAAACTCAAGTAAGAATATCTCGGAAAATTGAGCCCAAGTAAGTGAAGCTGCCTCGTCCGGGCTACTAAGCTCAAAAGCACGCCATCACTGATAAGCTGCTCCCCTCAGCTGGAAAGCAGTGAAATAAACCCCACTCGTCTCCACAATACCCATAGAGTGGAGAATGCGATGACACCCCTCAAGAAAACCCAGGGTGTCATCCAAAGCTAGTCCGTTGAACTCAGGTGGGTGGTACTTCTTGTACCTCTCAAGTCGGAGCTACTCTGCCTCATGAACAACTATCCTAGTCTCATGCTGAGCTGGAGCTGCTGGGGGCATATGAATATACTCTGGGACCTGCCCAATATGAACTCTCTGCTCATGAGTACAGGACTCCCAATATGAACTCTCTGCTGGGGGCATCGGAAGTAGACCCGCCTGAGACAGAGTACTGAAGGCACTCAACAACTGGGCCAATGTCTCCTGGAGGTCTGGAGTAACAATAGGGACCTCCTGTGCCCCTCCAACTGTAGCTGCTGGGGGCTCCTCTGCCTCTGCTCTAGCCGGTGCTCGGGCTACACCGCGTGCTCGTCCTCTGCCCCGGCCCCTGCCTCTGGTGGCTATGACTGGGGGCTCGGGTGCCTGGTCATCAGTACGTCCGGTACGGGTACGAACCATCTGCAAGCAAGAATAGAATAGAGTTTAAGAATTTGATGACAACAACTAGCACGATAAGGAATTCCAAAGAGTTTTATTATTCTTAACAGTTACATAGCCTTCCGAAGATAGATACGGACGTCTCCGCACCGATCCGCGAGACTCTAATAAACCGGCTTGTGACTTGTGACTCCTATGAACCTAGACGCTCAGATACCAACTTGTCACGACACAATTTACCCTCTGAAAGGTATCATGACGGCACCTAGTCTCTATGACTAGTTAAGCCTAAAATTTGTAGAAATAACAGAATTAATAAAATAAAGACAGAAAAGATCTCAAGTAAATATAACGTAGCTGCTCAGCATATACATTTTTACTTCCCAAAACCCGGAATGTCACCATAGTCACAAGCTCTGTACTAAATGTAGCTCTATACAATGAAACAATGGAAAAATATACAAGTCTTCTATGCCTATACTAGAGTAGAAGGGGACTCGTGGGATTCTGTGTACGCGACTGAATTACCTCGCGGTCTCTTGGCTGCTGATAGGACGACTCCTAGCCACGATACTGGGTGCTGGAACCTGGATCTGCACATGGGGAAAACATGCGCAGGAAAGGGCGCGAGTACTCCAAATTCGGTACTCCGTAACTGTCAAGCCTAACCCCAGTCAAGTAGTCACGAGGTCAAGTTGAGACCCTACTGAGTTTGTAAAACAAGCAAATATACAATTTAAAACAGTGGAAAATAGATAAGCAATGATAAACAGGATTAACGAAGACGAAAAGATTTAATAACATAAAGAGAGCCCTCGGTTCAACACAATATATATCTCAACAGTAAATGTGCAATGCAGTACACGGGGAAAGCTCCCGGATCTCAGTCCGTAGTCCCAATTTAAATATGCTATGCAGTACAGGGGAAATCTCCCGGATCTCTATCCGTAGTCCCAATTTAAATATGCATCTCAGTACAGGGGGAAAGCTCCCGGATCTCGGTCCGTAGTCCCAATTTAAATATGCAAAGCAGAAGTATGTCAATTATGGCTTAATTAAACAGTCCAGGAAGAACAACAGGTAAAGATAGAGTAAAACTACCTAAGCATGATGTGATTAGTAGCAAATAAGAGGAAATCAAGTCAGAACAGGTAGGCATGCTTACTCTTAGGCTATCAACCCAATTAAGATAGGAAACAGTAATATATGAATGAAAAATGAGCGATTTCATGGGAGTAAAAATAGGATTTTAGCAACAATGACCCGCGTACGCACTCGTCACCTCGCGTACACGGAGTCCACACAACAAATCAGTATAAAAATTCCTAAGGGCAAGTCCCCAACACAGAATTAGGCAAGCCACTTACCTGGACTGCGCTAATCAACTCAATACCAAGCTCTTGCCCCGAGTATCTGACACCGGGTGACCCAAATCTATTCGACTCGATTGCGTGGTGTAAATATCACTTTAACGGAACAAAATAGCTAATTATTTATAAGCTAATACGCGAAATTAGGAAATTCACCCAAAACGTCCCCCGGGACCACGCCTTGGAATCAGGTAAAATTTATATTTCCCGAACACCCATTCACTCATGAACCCACTCGAACAAGAATCAACAAAGTCCGACGTCTAAATCTCCCTAAATCCTCATATTTCTACTTGGGAAGATCTCATCCCATTTCCATGGGTTTTCATCCAATTTCCTTGATTAGATCGCCAAGTCCCGAGCTCACAATCGATTTTGGAATTATGAAACTCAAACCCTTGGATTTTTGGTATAACTTGCCCAGACATTTCGCACCTGCGACACTGGGATCGCACCTGCGGAAACCCAATCGCAGGTGCGGAAGTTCATTAAGTGGCCTTGGGTCGCACCTGCGGCACCCCTTTCACACCTGCGTGCCCGCACCTGCGAAAATTCATATAATGGCCTAGGGTCGTACCTGCGGCTCCCCCTTTGCACCTGCGTGCCCGCACTTGCGGAAATACCATCGCAGGTGCGAGACACCGGAACCAGAATGGTTCAGCTATTCTCAATTCACAAAAACTCACCCGTTGGGCATCCGAAACAACCCCGAGGCTCCCAGGACCTCAACCAAACCTACCAGATGACCCTAGTACCTTGTTCAAACTTGGTCGAGCCTTAAAAACACATCTCATAACATCAAAATCATCAATTATGCATAGACTCAAGCCTAAGAACTTAGGAAATTTATAGAATTCACATCCGACGCCGAAACACGTCTAAACTCATCTGAATGACCTCAAATTTTTCACACAGTTCATAAACGACATTACGAAACTACCTTCACTTTCGGAAATCCATTCCGAGTCCGATATCAAAATCTCACCTATCGGCCGAAATCATCGAAATTCTAACTTTCGCCAATTCAAGCCTAAATCCACAACCGACTTCGAAAACACATTCCGAGCACGTTCCTTGCCCTGAAATCACCCAACGGGGCTAACGGAGTCGACAAAATTCCATTCCGGATCAATCTTCACACAACTCTAGCTACGGCCAGATTTCTAAAGCTAAATTCCACATTTATGGACTATGTGTCCAAAATCACCCTGGATTTCATCACTCAATGCTCCGAAAAGTTCTAATAACATAAATAGACATGGGAGAGCGGTAAATAGGGGATCGGGGCGCAAATTCATAAAATGACCGACCAGGTCATTACATCCCGGATCTCGGTCCGTAGTCCCAATCTAAATATGCAATGCAGTACAGGGGGAAAGCTCCCGGATCTCGGTCCATAGTCCCAATTTAAATATGCAATGCAGAAGTATGTTGGATACAACTTAATTAAATAGTTCAGGAAAAGCAACATGCAAGAATAGAATAAAACTACCTAAACATGGTGCAACTAGTAGCAAATAAGAGGAAATCAAGTAAGGACAGGTAGGCATGCTTATTCTTAAGATAAATACTTAATTAATACAAGAAACAGTAATATAGGAATGAGAATGAGTGATTGCATGAAAGGAAAAATGGAATTTTAGCAACTATGACTCGTGTACGAACTCATCACCCCACGTACACGAAGTCCACGTAACAAAATCAGTATAAAAATGCCTAAGGGGAAGTCCCCAACACAGAGTTAGGCAAGTCACTTACCTTGACTGCTTTAATCAACTCAATACCACGCTCTTGCCACGAGTATCCAACTCCGGGTGGCCCAAATCGATTCAATTCAATTGCATAATGTAAATATCACTTCAAGGAAACAAAAAAGCTGATTATTTCTAAGCTAATACGCGAAATTAAGAAATTCGCCCAAAAAGTCCCCCGGCCCACGTCTCGGAATCAGGTAAAATTTATATTTCCCGATCACCCATTTTCTCATGAACTCACTCAAACAAGAATCAACAAAATCCGACGTCTAAATCTCCCTAAATCCTCAGATTTCTACTTGGGGAATTTTCATCCCAATTTCATGGGTTTTCATCCAATTTCATTGATTAGATTGAGGAAATTGATAGAGATTATTGATATACAAATGGATTAAGGTTAGAAAACGTTACCTATGATTCTTCTCTTCAAATTCCACTGAAAATCACCAAATCCCGAGCTCTCAATCGATTTTGGAGTTATTAATATCAAACCCTCAGATTTTGGTATAACCAGCCCATGTATTTTGCACCTGCGACCTGCGGTGTCGCACCTGCAGTGTCGCACCTGCGGTGCCGCACCTGCGGAAACACAATCGCAGGTGCGGAAACTTATTAAAATACCTGGGGTCGCACCTGCGGTGGGTAGGTCGCAGGTGCGGCTCCGCACCTGTGGATACTCTTCCGCGCCTGCGAGTCGGGCCAGCCTAAGCTACATCCGCATCGGCGTGCACCCCCTTCACACCTGCGGAAAAACCATCGCAGGTGCGAGACACCAGAACCAAAAATGGTTCAACTCTTAAGGTTCCAAATTCACCCGTTGGGCATCCGAAACAGCCCCGAGGCCCCTCGGGACCTCAACCAAACCTACCAACTGACCCTAATACCTTGTTCAAACTTGGTCGAGTCTTAAAAATACGTCTCATAACATCAAAATCATCAATTATGCATAGATTCAAGCCTAAGAACTTATGAATTTTCTAGAATTCATATCCGATGCCGAAACACGTCAAAACTCATCCGAATGACCTCAAATTTTGCACACAGGTCACAATTGGCATTATGGAACTGCTTTCGCTTTTGAAATTCCATTCCCAGTCCGATATCAGAATTTCACCTATTGACCGAAATCGCAAAAATTTTAACTTTCGCCAATTCAAGCCTAAATCTACAACCGACCTCGAAAACATATTCTGAACACGCTGCTAACCAACGGAGCTAACAGAGTCGATGGAATTCTATTCCGGATCCGTCTTCACACCGCTCTAGCTACGACCAGATTTCTAAAGCTAAATTCCACATTTATGGACTATGTGTCCAAAATCACTTCGGATTTCATCACTCAACACTCCGACAAATTCCAATAACATAAATAGACATGGGAGAAGCAGTTATTAGGGGATCAGGGCACTAACTCTCAAAATGACCGACCGGGTCATTACATTAAGCCAATTAATACGCGATCTGATTTTCCAATGTTCTTCCTCTAGCTTAAGGAGATTATTATAATCATCAAGGAGGTCTATTTCGAGGTTCTTAAGGAAGAGACTAGTAGGGTACTGGGGGGAACTTTGGATGCCGTTGATTCTGGCCAGTAGTTTCTTTTTATTAGATAAGACGTTACCAAAAGTGTTACTAGCCCAAATTCTAGTTTGTTCCCTAAACCTGTTTAAACCCTCAATAAAGCTATTCCCTTGCCAACTATCTTAGACTAGTTTGCCAAAGTTTGGGTGGGAGAACCAGTAGGTTTCTAACTTCAAAATCTTTTTGGGAGCTCCTCCTAGAAATGTTATTAAGATTAATGAGCAGGGGGTTATGATCCGAATATATTCTAGGAAGATGGGTGACAGCTGTATTAGGGTATTTTTCCAGCCAAAGGTTGTTACTAAAGCACCTATCTAGACGTTCAATAATAAGGCCTGAGCTTCTTCACCTAAGGTTAGACCAGGTGTACTTAGAACCATTACAACCCAAGTCAATAAGATTGCAATGGTAGATACATGAGAGAAATTGAGATACCCTAGCATGGTTGATTGCTCTACCACCCCATTTTCTTCTTGAGAAAGAATATCATTAAAGTCACCTCCCAGGAACCAACTGCCTTTGTAAGAATTGGCGATGGATTTGAGATTATTCCAAAGAGTGATGTGATTATTAAGAATAGTGCTAGCATAAACTACACTAAAAATCCAAGGTTCGTGATTAGGGAGTACCTTGAGCATTGCATGTATCTCTTGATTAGAGCACGGAATTTGAGACATGTTAATGATGTTGTTATCCCAGAGAATAACGATCCCTCCATATTGTCCCTGAGCTGGGACTTCTAACATGTTGGAGAAGTTGAAGTTGTCCTTAAGGGGTAGATAGGAAGACATCCTGGTTTCCAAAAAGGCTACCATGTGTGGGTGATGATTAGCAATGAGATCCCTAAAGTTGCACCTAAAGTCGTCGTTATTTGCTCCCCTAATATTCCATATTACAAATCCAGTGGCTCTATTCATTTGGAATGGATTAAGTGGGGGTTTTAGAGAGTATTGACTCATTTGGGAGTGCGGATTGTATCCCTTCAGGGATGGGCTCAGAATTACTGCAAAATTTCATGCTGCTGCATTCTGTGGGGGCCTGATGTCTACGGAGCATTTGTACAGAGCTGTTGGACATCTGCAAATGTACTTGTTATTATCTAGTGCTTGGAATATCATGACTTTGGCTTCTTTGATATTTGAAATCTCTATGTATGATGTTAGGATTGGATCCGCTTGGTCTTCCATCTCTTGCTCTTCTGGTTCTGGCTCGTTGGGGGGGGTGGAGATTCTGGGCCTTGTGAATATCCAACGACATTGGGAACTGTTGGGGTATTGGTTGTCATGCGTAGAGGAGTGGGGTTAAAATGATCATCTCCTGTGGGGTGTAGAATGGGAGTTGATAAAGAAGATTCATGTTGTGAAGTGGATTGAAATGTGGAGGGAGTAGCCATTGGGCTTGCATGTTGTGGATTAGGGTTGGTGCCAGTGTAGGGGCAATGAGAGCGAGTACGTTGTCCAACCAAAGATGGTTCACGTAGTTGGACATGGATATATTCATGCCCTCCGTGATGAGTTGAGCGAGGACTTGGGGGTTCTGTAGAACAACTAGCGTATCCTGGTTGTTGATGTTCAAGGATAGAAACATCACCTGGACTTGGAGACCTTGTTCAATCCACGAGGATGGTTGGTGTTCCTGTGGGAGGGGTGGAGTTATGAAAACTGGGTGTGGTTGTTGTGGGTGATGGGGTGGTGGAAAAGTCATGCTCCTCAGTAAGAGTGGGAAGCTGCTAGTGGGAGTGGGGAGAGTTGTGTTCTCCGATAGTTTTGTAGAAAGTGGGGGGTAGGCCTTAGAAGAGTCTGTAGAAACAGGTAGGGGATTTGGAGAGTTGGGGTTGTGCATGCAATCTGATGATTGAAAATCTTTAGCTTGAGATTTGATTAGCAAAGCTGGCGTGGTTGCGTGGTAAGGGAGGTTAGAGGGGATTGGTGGAATTCCATGCATGGACACTTGGTGAAGGGATTATGCCAAGTGGATGGGTTCCTTATACAAACCCTGCCCACTGGTTTCAAGCTTTGGTGGAGAGGAATGATTAATGTTTAAAGTATTAGATAAGAGAGGTTTAGTAGAGTGCTCAGGGTTTGGTGTGGGGTTGGAAGTAGTGTTGCCACATGTCCATTTATTAGAGGTTATCTCTTTAGAGTCCCTCGAGGTCCATAGCATCAGAGTAATCAAGGTTCGTTGAGTTATATTCATCCAGAGGTGGGAGAAGAGCAAATTTATTCATGGTAGGAATTAGGTTAGTGAAGGTGAAATTATCGCTAGTTTTTTTAGTACTTTAGCGAGGATAGAACTGAGGCTATCTACCACTTGGTGGTCAGTCATGTGGGATGGGTTAGGATTAGCCAAACCTTTTGATTTGTAAACAAACTTTTGGGTGTTGAGATACTTACCTGTTGAAGCATCGAAAAGTTTGACATTGATACCTGGTTCCAGTGTGGATAATACCTCTAGGAGAGGATCTTTCTAGGTTGCCTTCTGCTTGGTTGCTCCTTTTCCTTTTCTTCTTGCGAAGGAGACCGTCTGCCATTGATTTTGCGTAGTAGGTTGTAAGGCATATTCTCCAATCGTATGATCATCTTGGGCAAGCGATTTCTGGGTTCTTTGGGGGCATGAACGACTTGTGTGACCAAGTCTTCCACAGAGCTTACAAAGGAAATTTTCCCCTCCATAAATCAGTTGTTGCATGTGTGATCCTATCATACCGGCCGATTGTACTGGTTGATTTAGTGTCACTTCCATGCATAAACGTGCATATCTTCCTCTGAGGGTGGAACTAGTACATGCATCCACTCTGAGTAGCTTTCCAATGGTATTTTCTATTTTGCTTAGGATGATTGCATTGTAGAATTCAGTAGGAAGATGGAGTAGTCTTACACACACTGCAGAGTGTATCTGGGTTGCTGTACTGGCCACAAAATTTGATTCCCATTGCCTCACTGATAGATAGTGCCCGTTTATGAACCAGGGGCCATTTTTTAGAACCCTAGTCATATATTTGCCTCCTCTGTGAATTTGACTATAAAGTAGTCTGTTCCCAGGTCAATAAGTGGGAATTATTCCGATGGTTTCCATAACTCCATGATCTTGGTTTTAAGATATTGATAGGTAGCTCTTTTCCCCAGTAATTTGATTATGAGGGAAAATTTCCAGGGAGAATACATTCTAGCCGTATCTTCATCAGAGAGAGATATGCATTTAAACTTTTGAAGGTCTGAGGGTGTTGGGGAGTCTAGTTCCATGGAGTCCCTAATAGATAGGGCCATTTGTGGTTCCCAGTTGGTATCGTTTGGTCTTACCAGACTGTTCAGATTCTGCATTGATTCCTCCATAAATTCTTGTGGGGTTGGCATAGGGGAGTTAATGTGTATGGATACTAGGTTGTTTTCCCCCACATCTTGGGTTAGGAGTTTATCCTTGAATGAGGGAGTTTGTGAAGGGGAATTAGGTGAAATAATGTCTGGGGGTTTTGGAGGGATTTGATTAGTGGGGCTATTGTGAACACAATCCGGATTCAGGAGGTCAGTGGACATGGTTAAACGTAAGTAGATGAAGCTTGGGGAGAAGGAAGGTTTAGAGAGAAGGAGGAGTCTCTCTCTCTAACTCAAAAAATATGGTTAAATCCAGTGTTCCTCTTTCAATTGATGTCTCATGTGCATATTATTTCTTCTTCTAGGAAATATAGACAAAGCCAAAAATCATTTATTAGAAATATATAAGGATTTGTTGTTCTAGAAATTTAACCTCCCAAAAAATAAACTTTCATACATACCGAAGATGTACCTAGAAATTATTAATAGACTGTATCCGTGTTTGTTACATCTCGTGTTTCTCGTACGTTAAACTTTCGTTTTCAGTTAATTGACATAGACTCGGGGATGAGATTATCTTGAGGTTAACGTACTTATGCTATTTAAAACAAGCGATAAGTAAGCCATGAAGGATAAAGGATACACGAATTAAAGTAAACGAGTTTCATTGAAGGTTGTCGATTTGGGATAAAATACGGTCCGATCTATAATACCCGATATTTATGGACTAGTACCATACGAGGTATCACATGACCGTAATAGTATGATGTATATTAAAAATGAATAGTATTTTAAGTAATTTGAGATAATTCTTAATTATGCGGGTAATTGATTAATTATCGGATAGTGGGGCATTACCTAGTTAATTAATAAATTATGAGATAAGACTAAAAACCCCAAACAAAAAATGTGGCAGCAAGGAGCTAACCAAACAAAATGACTAAGGGTCAAATTGGCTTAGGTGGCTACCCAGGATAACAAGACTTTACGTGTAAAGTAAAGACATTCAAGTTTGGTTTTATCTTATACAAGTTTGGTTCATTTGGACATTAGCCATTCCTACAATCTGAATATATGCCATTCTTACAATTAGAAACAATATCCATGAATAATCACTACAGAACATTAGCCATTCTTCAAGTTTTCAACAAAGATGTGAATTCCTGCAACCAAAAGAAATCCAACGAGAATTGTTAGCAACGTAAATTTTGCGATTCTAAAGGAGTACGGTGCAACCTTTTTCAAGAACATTATACGGATTTTTCCTACTCCAAGTATGTTAACGCTAAGTTCTTCTTTCATTTTGGAATGATCTTGTAACTACACGAGTTTGATAACGAAGCATAAAGAAAAATTTATATCCCAGAATTTACGTATATTTTTCTAGTTTTGTAAGTTACAATATTCTCTTTATCGAGACTTCATATTCATTGAGTATTTCCTTTTTCCTGTCAAGAGAGCAAAGAGTCTATATATACGGTATTACAATAATTTTATTAACTATAATCGATGGGCAGACCCCTATTGGAAAACCTCTGATCAGATGGTAAAGTTATATACCGAGCCTACTGTGGCCGAGCGCCTATGAGCGAGTCCAGTTGGCCGAGATACTGAGCCTAGTATGGTCGAGCGCCTATGAGCGAGCCTACTATGGCAGAGCAGTTATATACATATACCGAGCCTTATAAGGCCAGACAGTTATTTTAATTACTATATTGAGAGAATAGAGTCAATATCAGCAGGTGAGCATATCTTCATATTATCTTTGACCCCCAGTTTCTTTCAATTATTTTATTATCAGTTCAGTTTTAGCTTTCAGTATATTGCCTTACATACTCGGTACATTATTTCGTACTGACGTTCCTTTCTGGGGGCGCTGCATTTCATGCGTGCAGGTTCAGACAGACAGATGGGTAGACCTCCTCAGTAGGTGTTGCCCGAGTTCAGGTTTAGCGGTAAGCTCCCCGTCCTTCAGAGTTGCCGGGTATAGAAGTTTTGTGTACATCTTGTGTATATATGTAGATAGGTTATGGGTAGGTCGGGGCCCTGTTCTTATCACAGTATATCTATCAGTAGAGGCTTGTAGACATATCCTGTCAGTTAGTGCAATGTGTTGGGCTTGTAGGCCCTGTACGTATATTTTGTTGACTTTTCAGTTGTAGTAATTATGACGGCCTTGCCGGCCCAGCTTTATGTTGACATTTAGTCAGCGTTAGTCTCCATTCAGTTTTATATTTTTCATCGCACATTATCTTGTAATGTGGCCCATGGCCAAAGTATGACATTACATGTTCAGAGTCTCTTAGTCGCAAGTGGTACGCAAGGATAGATGAGGCATTGGGTGTCGATCTCGCCCCCGGGCTCGGGGCGTGACAGTGTTGAATATGAATGGATTGAATAGTATTTATTTTATATTCTTAAATAAATTTAAAATTATTTTGAAAATTTTGTACTTATCAAATTTATTCTCGAACGATATATTATTTATTTATTTTTCTTAAGAAGCAATATTTATCTTTTATATGTTTAGGAAACTGTAATGTCCTAATAATTAGCAAATTTCTTATATAATATATATTGTGAAAGATTTTGATAATTGCAACATAAAAGTTAAGTAAGAAATTTATACTTATTGTTTTTTGTCAAATGTTTGTGACAAATAACTTTAACTCCACAATTAACAATTTAAGAATATTTGTGTTTTATTAAGAAATTAGAGTTATTATTTCATTCAAGTCACCCCGGTGGCATAATTATTTACCCGTAAAATGGTACAATTGAATTTATACGTGGTTTTTAGACAAGTGAACTAATTTATCAATAATTGAAGAAATATACGATTCTTAGCCTTAGAATGTAGACGAAACAACAGTAATGATAATTTCGTGATCACGGTTTTCGGGCACAAAAATGATGAGATCAAAAAGCAAGAAAGTAAAGTTGTATAAATCTTTCTATAGAATATAGTATATGTTTTGCCAGAGAATTCTTGTCCTTTAAAATGGTAACTGAGCTCACTATTTATAGTTATGTCTAGGGAAAGAGGTCCTAGGATCGTGCCGTCCTTTAATGCCAATTATGAGGTTCATTGATGAAGATGTAACGGTGAACATAAATGCCAAAGCTAAAATGGACGGTCGCTCTTAATGCTACTGGGCGCAGAGCATTTAGTACATCTTTATGAACGTTATCCTTTCCAGTGACAAGTGGAGTGGCTGTTTTCAGTCCTCAGCCATCCCCATCTTGGATTCCATGTGTTCTCCTTTTAGTAAATCACGTGTCATATCATATTTTACTCTATAAAGATAGTCCCCCTGCTTTCCGGTGACATAACTTTGTGTTACCGGGGAAGTTAGTTACCTTTTTGGCGGGAATTACTATAACTCCCTCTGAAGGTTTCTGACATTTGATTAGACACACGTCTCTCTGCATTTAATGCCCCGAACACGTGTCATCCCATGATTCATCACAACTTTTTCCGATTATCGAGCTAATCATGACCATGAATTTAGCCGCTAAAATTTTACTTATACGCAACTTTCTTTTCCTTTGCGTTTCATAATTGCTTGAGCTTCTGATTTGCATCTTTTTTTTCCATTCTTTCTCTAATTTTCTTCAAACGCAAAATCTTTTCCGTCTTCTTTTCCAATGGCTTCTTCCTCTAAGCGTGTTTGTTCTACAAATAGCAAGAACAAAACCGAGGATTTTTTCCCTCCAATAGTGAGTTCCATCATCCCAAGAAGGCTTAGTACTTCAAAGTATTTTGAAGAGAAATATCCTACTGCTAACCCTCGTACATAGGTTGTTAGTAGGTTTCTTTCCTTCCAGTATTCTGGTTGTGAAGGAGGACTGTCGCTGCCATGAGTTGGATATTATTGCTCCTAATAAATCGGGGTGAGTTACCCTGTCCAAGGAAGGTTTTACGTACTTTTTCACGTATCCCTTTACTTTAGGTGAGTTTTCCTTGAGTTGTGACTTGATTCCGTGATTGCATAATTTTGCCTTCGCTACCAAGTGTGTTTGGCACAGGTAAGTCCTTCAGTGTGGAGGATGATCTCCTGCCTTCGATGTTTGTTCCAAGAAAATGGAGAGTAGCTAACCTTAGCTCATATGATCAATCTCTATTCCCCTAAAATCTTCCGCGGTGGGAATGATAAACCTTTGCAAGTGTTGCCACCACGCTTTGTTGATGGATGATGAAAACGACCGTGGGTGGATGGAATGGTTTGTTGCAGTTGCCATCACCTACATCATTCCGACAACAGTTTCATCCTTTCCGGTTGCTTGGAATCACACTCGTAAGTTCTTTGTATAGTATTCCTTTTACTAGATATTCTTCTATGGTCGTATCATCTCTTCACCCTTTGTATGTTTCAGCAACTCGATGGATCCCACTGGTGGTTAAAGGTTTGGACCGGTGGGTTCAGAAGATCTTGGACGTAACAACACTCAAAACTCGTTTGTGGAAAGAACTGGCCCTTAAATATGGGTGGAAGGCAAAAAATCATGGTAGCTTTATTTTACCTTGCTTCTATTTTTTGTTATGAAGAACTTGGTTGAACCTTTCTGACTTGTTCACAAAATTAGGTCTACCTGCGGGATCTGTTGTTGTCCCCGAGGAGGACGTTTTGGCTGATCTTACTGATGCACCGATGCTACTTTAGGAAGCACTTACTCGAACAGGTATCTCCGGGCCTGTTTTGGGTGCAAATACTTCTTTAGGAAGTCCCCAGCCGGAGGATAAACAAACAAAGAAAAAAGTTCCTCTGTGCCCGGGTAAAAGAATAAAAGGGCAAAGATTGATGCTCCCGAGTCATCTATGGTGGCGATGATGACTAGTCCTCTTCCGGGCCGGTCATAGACATTGTGATGATTGATGATGGTGAAGAAGCTAGAGATGAGGGAGCTTCTTTACATAGAAGACGACGATCCTCATCATCTCAACAGGATGCTCGACCTGTTGAGATAATCGCACCAACTAAAGACGACGTCTTGGCACTTTGGGGAGAATCTAATTTAGCTAAATATGCCAACTCCCACTTCCGGGCCCCAATTGCTATAACCGGTACTGCGGGGCTGAGTACCGGGTCCTTTTCATCTTTGGTTGGTGAGAATCAAACAACCAGCACTGCATTTCATGCAATTGCTTCTCACTCTTCAGCTCCATCAGCTTCATCTCCATCTTCACCAACACCAACAACTGCTGCATCACTTCCATCTTCATCCACTCTTCCGACAGTGGATGCTACATCATCTCCATCGACCGCACCTGACATGAAGAAGGTGTCCCTCTTCCTCACAGTCCCTAATTCATAGGAATTTGGGGCAAAATTATGCTGCCCCTTCTAAAGATCCATAAAAGAGGAGGAACATTACTCTTTCGGTCTCTACTGGGTGTAACTTGCTATCACGACTATTGGAGCTTGCTAATTACCTGAATCCTTTGGCTTTAGAAAAAGACTGGAAGAAGATTCAGACACTCTCGGGAGAGTGTTTTTTGAACAATGCTATGCATAACTCCAGGCGGTACACTCCTTTCTTCCTTTGTTATTTCTTCTAATTTTGAACGCATATATTCTAAGTTTTACCTCTTCTTGTTTTGTAGGCCAACTTTCTTACTTCTGAGGGCCTTCAAAGTTAGATTCGTGATAAGGAAGAACTTACTTCTGAAGGAGATCAACTTTTGGCAAAGCGGGACCAGACTGTCCTCCGCCTCTCGGAACTAGAAACCAAAGCTACTGATGTCGTTGTTTTGGAGGCTTCTTTGCAGCAAAGCGAGCAAGAAGTTGTAACCCTTAGCCAAGAAATTGGGCCGCTGAAGGTTATATTTGATGAAGCCAAGGACAAATGGGCAGAAGTCCAGAACGTTATTCTTGTGGAAATCGATCGTGAGATTGCCTCCGCTGAAAGAGTGATTAACTTGAAAGTAGCCTTGAACTACAAAAGTGAAGAGCTTGATGTTGTGTGGGAGAAACATGCCTAGCTATAAGAGTAGTAGTATAATAGGATCTTTAGTTCGACTGTCTGCGAGCTCGACGTCAGCCTCAAATCTGCTAGGTCCGCCCGGGAAAACCTTTCCGCTGGGGTTACTCAGCTCAAAGAAGAACTTAAGTTCCGAGCGGCTTCCCTCATTGTTGAAAAAATTATTCCATGTATAGAATTAGGAGAAAAACCTTGGAAGAGGCCAAAGCTGGTATCATTGACATTGATGCCGAAACTGCTAAGGCCCGAGAGCTTCAGTTGGTTGCAACTCCCGGCGCATTCTGATGCTCTAGGTTCTTCTGGTTCTGGTTTTGAGTTTTCGGAAACTGAAGCGAGATCGAAAGGCGATGATGCCGAAGACCAAACTAGGGAAAACATTGAGCCTTTGGTGGAACCACCTACTTCTCTCGGGGAGGGGGAAACTTCTCTCCCTCCTGGTTCCGGAGGCGCTACAGTTTAGCTTTTCCTTTCTTTTCCATTTTGTACTTTCGTCATTTTGGCACGTCCTTGTAAATAAAGACATATTTTTTGCTCAAGTATCATTTGAGTCTTAATTTAATTTGAATATTCATGCAAGTCTTTAACTTTTGCATTTGCTCAAGCTTTTTGCGCATGTTGTTCTGTTCGTGTTTTACTATGTGTAGTCTCAGATACCTTTTCTTCGAAGTATTTTAGTTCAGATTATTATCCCTTTTACGTGAGCGTTTCTTTGCGCAAGTTTGCTTTTTGCATCCTTTCATATGCGGCTTCGGGTGTATTTTTCCTCGATGGCATTTTAGGTTCCAGTCATTGACTCTTCCGGAACCAACACTTTAACGTGAATGTTTTTATAAGAGATGATCCTCTTATGTTTACGGTGCTCTTAAAGAGGACATTTCTTGTTCATTACGGCACTAACATTTGAAGTACTTGTTTAACTTTCAAACAACAAAGTTAGCTCATCGTTCAGACAATAAACAAGATAAAAGCAAAAAAGGATTTCATTTTATTCCTTCTATTTTCAAAAATTACATAAGCATTTTGCTATGCAGAAAAGAAATTGCCATTACTGGTGGATATCTTGTACAACTTGTTTCGAAGGAGCTGGTTGCACAGTCCCCGGTCCCGATGATGCATCCTATTTTTGGATATTTGTTCCCGATTCACGTGGAAGTCATTGTTGCCTTCCTCATATCATTCCCTAGTGTTCGAATGCGAAGAATGTGAATTTTAACACTGGAAGTCGTGTACCTTCGGAGGTTCCACCAATGAATTTCTAGGTAATCCTTCACTCGGCAACATACCTTACTTCCCCATAGGAATCCATGCTATCGAGCGAAAGAATACCTAAAAATCCTCTAGTGGTTTGTTCTCGTGAAAGTTCGGGTAGACCTTGTTCGGTCAAACTTAACTTCCCAGTGGGAATTTGCTATCGAACCAAAGATTATTATTCTTGTCATTGTAGTATTCTTTCTGTTGCTTCCTTGTTAAAAACCTTGAGAGAAAACCCAATTGGGACAAAAAATTAACGAAGGGAAAAAGAGTGCAGCACATACTTTCCATTTGAGTGTGTTCATCAGCAATAATATCTTTTGAGGTGTGCCACGTTCCAGTTGCTGGGAAACTTGTCTCCATTCTGATTCTCCAACTCGTATGAACCTTCCCAGTGACAACTGGAATCCGATAGGGACCTTCCCACGTTGTTCCTAGCTTTCTCGGGTTGAGATCCCGGGTATTTTGGGTTACTTTCCTTAGAACCAAGTCTCCTACGTTGAAAAAATGGAATTTGGATCTTCGATTGTAATATCTCTCCATACTCTACTTTTGAGCTTCAATTCTTACATGTGCCAAGTCCCTGCGTTCCTCGAGAAGTTCCAAATTGGTTAGCATTACTTTGTTGTTCAATTCTTTATTTGTCTGAGAATATCTCAAATTGGGTTCGCCCACTTCCACCGGGATTAGGGCTTCAACACCGTACACGAGGGAAAAAGGAGTTTCACCTGTACTTGATTTGGTCATTGTTCGGTAGGCCCATAGAACTCTGGGAACTCTTCGAGCCATTTTCCTTTTGTTGTTTCCAACCTTTTCTTGAGGTTTTGAATGATCACTTTTTTTGTTGATTCAGCTTTACTGGTTGCGCTCGGATGATAAGGCAAAGATGTGATTCCCTTTATTTTCAAGTCTTCGAGGAAATTTGTAACTTTTGCACCGATAAAATGTGGCCCATTGTCACATGCTATTTCTTTTAGTATTTTTAACCTGCAAATTATACTTTCCCACAGGAAATCGACTACTTTGAATTCTCCGATCTTCTGATAAGAACCTGCTTCCACGCATTTAGAAAAATAATCAGTCAAAATTAAAAGAAACCTTACCTTTTAATGAGCCAATGGCAGCGGTCCGACAATGTCCATCCCCTATTTCATGAACGACCATGGGGATGGAACCAAATGTAAGGGTTCTACAAGTTGATGTACTAGTGATGTGTAGCCTTGGCACTTATCCCATTTTCATACGAAATATTTGGCGTCTTGCTCCATGTGAGGCTAGCAATATCCTGCCGTACCAACTTCAGCACCAAAGAAGTTGCTCCTGAGTGATTTCCGCATATCCCTTCGTGGATTTCTCTCATGACATAATTGTCTTTTGATGCTCCTAAGCACCGGGCCAGCGGGCCTTGGAAAGATTTTCTATATAGTTGGCCTTTCTTGAAGCTATAAAGTGCAGCTTTGGCGTGTAACGTCTGTGATGTTTTAGGGTCGTCGGGAAACTTTCCGTGCTCGAGGAAGTTGATTATTTCATTTCTCCAGTCCCAGACCATACTAGCCAAATTTACTTCATAGTAACCATCTGTATCTAGGATTGAGCTCATAAGTTGTACCACCGTTCTGAACTCCGATCCCTTTATTTCCATCGAAGATCCTAAGTTTGCTAATGCATCTGCTTTTGCGTTATCCTCCCTCGGGATATGAGTAATTGACCACTTCATGAATCGTGCCAAAAGAGCTTGGACCTTTACCACGTATTGTTGCATACGTTCTTCTTTGGTATCAAAGATCCCGTAGACCTGATTTACCACCAACTGTGAGACACATTTGATTTCAATAACCTCAAAATCGAGTCCCCGGGCCAATTCGAGCGTTGCAAATAAAGTTTCAGACTCTGCTTCATATTTAGTTAAAGGGATCGTTATGATGGTTTGTCTTAAGGTTTCCCCCGAAGGCGTGATTAAAACTATTCCCAACCCCGACCCTTTTATGTTCGAAGCTCCATCCATAAATAAGATCCAAACCCCCGATGTCGATTCAGACACCATTATTGCCCCCTTGGTTGCCCGAGGTAGCAGTCCCGAACTAAAATTGGCCACGAAGTCAGTCGAGACTTGTGACTTAGTTGCAGTCCTTGGTTTAAATTCTATGTAGAATTCACTCATTTTGATGACCCACTTGGCCAGTCTACCCGAGAGCTCGGGTTTATGGAGGATGTTTCCCAAAGGGAAAGTAGTCACCACAACTATCAAGTGGCATTGGAAGTAGGGCCTCAACTTCCAAGTGGCGACTACGAAAGCTAAGGCCAGTTTTTTCAAATGTGGGTAGCGAGTTTCTGCTCCCGTTAAAATTTTTCTAACTTAATAAATAGAAAATTATGTACCTTCGTCCTCCCGAATTAAAATTGCACTTACCGCAACTTTCGAAACCGCGAGGTAGACTAACAATGTTTCACCTTCTTTTGGTTTCGATAGCAATTGAGGGATTGATAAATACTTCTTCAGGTCCCTCAAAGACTGCTGGCACTCCGGTGTCCATTCAAAATTCTTCTTCTTTTTTATCAATGTAAAGAAGCGATGACATTTTTACGACGATCGAGAAAGGAACCTGCTCAAAGCTACTAACCTTCCTGTGAGTATTTGGACTTCCTTTATGTATGATAATTGATTCAGATATCGTTTATGTCCTTGATCTTGTCGGGATTTGCCTTAATTCCCCTTTGCGAGACTAGAAACCCCAGGAACTTACAAAAACTGACCCCGAAAGCGCAGTTCTTGGGGGTAAGTTTCATGTTATGCTTCCTCACGATATCGAATGTTTATTGTAAATGCTTGAGGTGGTCACCTGCATTCAAAGACTTAACGAGCATATCGTCTATATAAACTTCCATGGTCTTTCATATTTGTTTTTCGAACATCTTATTTATGAGCTGTTGATAAGTGGATCAGGCGTTTTTCAACCCGAAGGGCATTACATTGTAACAATATGTACCGAAATTTGTTATAAATGAAGTTTTTTCCTGATCTTCCGGGTTCATCTGTCGCGCCCCCCTTTTCCTCGCAAAATCGGGTTTCGACGTTTCTGAGACAACTCCCTTCCTTTTGGGATGGGGTATGGGTTTGAAGAGTCTCCACCTAACGGATTAAGGTGCGTTAGGGCACCTAAAGCAGTTAACTCATAAAACTAGTTTACATCACCAGAGATCGGGTAAGGGCTCGAAATTACCTTGAGGGGAAGGTGTTAGGCACCCCTCGAGGTCCACAACGATGTCCCAGCCGAACTTAATTAAGCGAATTAGTCTTAAAGGAAAATAAATCAATTTAGACAACTATTATTTCAAAACATGAATTAAAAGGGGTACTAAGTTTTTTAGCCTATAGGATCATTTCCATGCAATACTTGGTAACTTTCCTCAAGTTGGGGTGCTACACATAGTATTAGCGCAGGGGTCATCATTTCCTTTACTACCCAATTACTATCTTTCAGTTGTTACTTAAGTGTTCTAGTAGTTTCTAACTCGTGCCTTATACGTGCACTACCCGTCCCTTACCTATGGTCCTGGAGGTGTTTAGGACCTCTATTTAAGGTAGTTCTAGACTGACCTATGTTGCTTAAAATGAGAAATATCTAAGTGACAAACAAAATTCAGATAGGACTATCATGTAAGGAGCAAATAAGGGGTCATGTTAACCTCCACAAGTAACAACAAATGCACGCAGTTCAATAAACAAATTTCATTAATTTAGGATCCTATAGGCAGGATATCTAGATGGGCATAAACAGAATGTAAGAAACCAGTTTATTAAAACGAGCATTGGAACCTACTGGCTTGCCTACTGATTTGATTAAATTCTGAATCTGGGCACATTTCAGGCAGCAAGAAGTCACAGTTTTAGGTCCAGAATCCTTAGAAACCCTACAGGTTTGCCTAAGTGATAACCAGAGCAGAATCCTATAGGCATGGCATCTACAACTGTTAATTAGACCTATAACATGGTTTCTGAGCGAGTTACTGATTTTAACTCACGAAAATAGATTTTATCTCTTTAGATCCTATATGCATGCTTTTTAATTTGCTGAATTAATTAACTCTTATAGGCATGATTTCTAAGTGTTGAAATTGATTTATTTATTTCCTATAGACATGGTATCTAAATTGAAGAAAACTGATTTTTATATCTCCTATAGGCATGATATCTAAGTTGAAACAGATTTTTAATCCCTATAGGCATGAATTCTATTAATCACATGTAGGCAGAATTTTAGACAAGTCACCAGGAAAGTTTATTAATTCATACAAATATGATCCTACATACATGATCACTAATGCACGTTGAGATTGAAAATATGTGTAGATTCTATGAACATGGATTCTAATGCAGAATTAACAAAAAACCTATAGTCAGTGTCTCTAATATGCCGAAAATATGAAGATTCAGAGTCAAACAGTCAGAAAAACATCCTATAGGAAGGATTTCTAAATGAACAGTAACATGCACATAAGGAACCAACACAATATACCTATAGGCAGGATTTCTACCCGAGTTTTTTAACAAAGATATATTAAAAAAATAGCTTTTACTAATAACCCCAGATCTGTTTATTACAGAGATTATTACATTATTACAGCCCAATAATGAATAAATTACACCACAAAATTCATTATACTATAGGGAGCCTTCATAGGCCCAATATTAACCTAGAAACTAGGCCTTCAAGCAAAGCAAGTCCGAAGTATTTAGGTGGTCCATCCATGGCACATAGAATTAGGTTCCTAGTGTATCAAAGTTCCCAAGGGCCTCAGGGACCCCGGGCAATGCTCACACCAGGACCAAGCTTAAAGAAACAAGTCATACAAGATTGGAAGACCAACCCCAATGTGTTAGAGTTTGGAGGAGTCTTAAGGACCCTAGGCAGTGCTCACACTTGGGGTGGTAGGAACCTAGATAACTAAGAGTAGAAGTTTGAAAACCAGTACATAGGGGGTAAGGGGGACAGTTTGGAAACAGTGCATACAGAATAGTAACAGAACTGCACCAAAGAATAAACAAGACTCATGTTCAACATATAATTCAAACAAGTTTGCATTTTTTATTAGGCTAGATGCTAATATTAAACAACCATGGATTAAGCACAGAAACAGTTAGTAAACAAACATGACACATGAATTAGCCCCACATTGATCACATGTTTCTAGCAAAGTTCAGAACAGGGAACTGAATTAGGAAGAGTTTCATATTATTGAAGATAGCTTAGCTTAACAGTATCACTGAGTGGAATCAGGCCCTCACATAGAAAGTAGAATCATGTTGAAGTTTGAAATAGACTAGTTGAATAAAGCATATAGAACATAATAAAATACTAGGAGTTAAGGTATACTAGTCGAGAAAAAAGAAAACAGTAATGCAATAGTAGCTAAAATTTCAGAGAATCTGGCCTTGGCTTCCAGCCGGCCAACTAGTGCAGAAATTAGAACAATAGAACAAAAAGAGAATTTAAGTTTCTTTGAGAAATAGAAAGCTTGAGATTTGGAAAAATTGTTCAGAAAGGGGTTGTCAAGCGTGTTGAAATCAGAACAAAGAAAGGGTTTTTATAGCATAGAAATGGAGTAAAACAAGTAATGGTCCAATCACACACGAATAAGGCATGAAAACTAATTAATCAATCAATTAAGGTTAACGGGAATCAATTAACAGTAAGTACTACTTATATTAAGGAGATTCTTTCACAAAATCAATCAGTAGCTAAGAATAATGTTAAACAAGGCAAGAAATAATTTCAAAACCAATTAGGAGTCAGAACAAAAAATCAGCCAATAGTACGGGTACATAAATAAGGTAAGAACAAGTAAATGTCTTAATAAGGAAATACGAGTACTAAATTCAAACCCTAATTTAGGTAAGTAAGTCAATTAACACTTTAATCGACAGAGTTAAAGGTAAACAGGCAAAACAGTAGAATAAATAGCCAAATAATCGAAACCCTAGGAACTACAAAGACAGATAATGGAGCTTAATTAAAATCAATCAAAAAAGTAAATAAAAAAAATTAGAGATGAACAAATTTAAATGTTTAAAACATTTTTTCGTAGAAATCCATCAGAACCAAAACCCTAGCTTTTAGGTTAACTGAAATCGGTCGACACTAATTGTAAAAACAGAAAATTTTAGGGGAGGAGTACCAAATAAACACAAAATCGCTTCAAATCTAGAGAGATCTAAATAGATTCAACCATAAAAATAGCCAGGTTCATGAAAATAAACAGAAGGGAACCAAATCTTGTTTGAACCAGAGATTTGAAACCCTAATAAATGATATGTCCATACTCACAGATATCGGAGTGAACATAGATGGAATAATCAAGAAATGAGAGCCTTTGAACCAGATTTGGTTCGAGCCTCTGAGATTCACATATGGAAATCATACAAGCAGTAGAGAGATGAGGCCAGATAAGGCAGATGATCGAAGGAAAACCCCATGAATCAAGAGGGGATTTGTGACGGCGGGCTAGGGTTAGAGGGTGTGAGAGAGAAGAGAGGAGAGAAGGGATTCATAGGCGACGGGTTTGTGAAAATTGGGTAGGGTTAGGATTAGGGGTGTAATTAAAAAAGGAAATGGGTTTCTGAACAGTTGATCTTCTAAGATCAACGACCAGGATTGGTTCTTAGGTTGGGGTGGGTTATAAGAATTGGGTATTGGGTTTGGGTTAGGATAAATGGGCTGACTAGTTATTAGGCTGTGGTCCGAAAATTTAATTGAAGAAATACCCACTTAATTTAATAAAATAATTTTAAACAATAATTAATAAATGATGAAAAATGTTATTTGTATATGAAAATGATTTAAAATAATTACTTAATATTATAAAAATATAAAAAGTCATTTTCGTGTAAATAAAGTAATTATGCATGCGTGGGCTATTATTGCAAAGTTACTGCAATTATAACCTAAAGATGTAAATATAATTATGCATAAAATAATTAAAGCTTAATATAAACATAAATGATTAAAATTAAACAATAAAATTATTTTAAAATTATTTGTGATGCAATTAGTAATTATTTAGATAATGAAATGATGGAATAAATTAATTAAAATCCTTTAAAATTACAGAGAATTATGGAAAAATATTAATTGATGTTTATGCATTATTTTGAAAATATATATACATGTTGAAAATAATATAGGGAAAATTGGTATCAACATCATCTTAATCTGGTTGTACCCGGAATAAGCATCAAAGAAACTCATCAACTAGTGCCCGGTCGTGGCATCAATTATTTGATCGATATTTGGCAATGGGAACGAGTCTTTTAGGAATGCCTTATTAAGATCTTTATAGTCTACACACGTGCAAAGTTTATTCTTCTTCTTAGGAAGTACTACTACATTGGCTAGCTAGTTTGGATATCTTACCTCTCTGACTGAACCGATTTGGATATCTTACCTCTCTGAATGGACTCGGCAATAGGGTGTTTCTTCTGCCGTACCGGTGGTACGTTGGGATCCAAACTCATCTTGTGCACAACTATTTCCGTCGGGATACCTGTCATATCCTGTTGTGACCATGCAAAACAGTGAGAATTTTAAGAAATTCAATAAAACCAGACCTGAGCTCGGGATGCAGTCCTGTTCCCAAGTGAAATTTTCTTTCTAGGAATTCCTCGAACAATGCCACTTGCTCCAGTTCCTCTGTCGTGGGATTCATTACATCCGTCTCTTCCAGAACTTGGAAATATCTCCGCGCTTGACATTGTTCTCATGACTCTACTCGTGGGATAACCTCTTCTAACTTGGGAGTAGGCGTCGGCTCCTGTAATTGCTATGTCGTGCGCTCCTTCCCTTTGTTACTGGAAGCTGAGATAGTATTCATCTCCCTCGCTGCTAGTTGATCACCTCTTATCTATTTGATTCCTTCGGGCGTTGGAAACTTCAGCAATTGGTGATATGTCGAAGGTACAACTTTCATCTCGTATAACCATGGCCTCCCCAGGATGATGTTGTATCCCATGCGCGCCATCTACTAATTCGAAGAGAGTTGTTTTCATTATTCCTTCGACATTCATGAGCAGCAAAATCTCTCCTCCGGTCGTCACACTCGCAAGGTTGAATTCAACGAGGAGTTTTGTTGCCGGAATAATGCTTCCTGGGAGTTTATCTTGTTCCAATACTCTCCATTGTATGATATTAGCCGAACTTCATGGATCTACTAGAACATGCTTAATTTTAAAATCTAACACATTTAAAGAGATACCAGTGTGTCATTGTGTGGTAACAACAATCCGTTTGCGTCTTCCTCCGTGAAAGTGATATCCTCTTACGGAGTCTTTTACTATGAGTTATCGATACTTTCGTCTTCTTTGCCACTGAAAATCTGACCCTGTTAATATCGTTCCCTCCGAAAATCATACTGATCATTTGGTGTGGGGTCTCTTCTAAGTAGGTTCTGTGTTGTCTTTGTTTCGGCCGTAGTTGTTCTTAGCTCGATCACTCAATAATTCTCGGAGATGACCATTCTTCAATAGCGTTGGCACCTTTTCCCGAAGGTGTTGGCAGTCCCCTGTACGATGACCGTTCGTCCCATGGTATTCACACTGTTGCTCCCAAATGCACATGCAAGTATACGTGGTCGACAAGTAATATAATGATAGGTCGAGTGTCGAACCCACAGAGACTTGTATCAAATACCCACTAAATTTACCAAAATTGTTATTCAGTCAAGCCAAAATCAAGTTCAAGAATGTTATATTACTAAACTATAATTCTAAGTAATAACTAAATTATCAAGTAGAAAGTTGATTTTTGTATATTCAGTAGAGACAAATATTCCAGGATTGTGATCGATTCACCAATCCTATTGTGTTCTAATTAACTCTCCCTTTCATACAATTCACTCATGATTGCTAATTAATTGATAATTGCTCTCATAACCTTCTCCCAAAGTACTACTCACCTATTCAAAATAGATTAATGCCTATATTCCTATGAAATCAATCTATTAAGAACGCATTAAGATTACGATATCTAATTAAGCATGGTGACTAGGTATATTTCTATCCTAACCACAAATATGCTCCCCCCAAGAGTTAAGATCGAGATCTCTTCAATTCTTCTCTAATCTATACACGACTTTCCCAAGCATAGCATAGATAGTAAATAAAACCTAACTGCTGGCCAGACAATTAAGCAATTAATCACAGAATTGAAGAAACAATCATATATTAGTGAATTGTAATCAAGGTTGAGCTAAGCAAAAATATTCATGGATAAATCACAACCCCATAAAAATGGGTTTTTAGCCACTCATGATAATAGCAAACATGTTCATAAGTGTTGAATAATTGAAAATACTAGAAAAATATGAAGAAAACTGAGATCTCTTCGCTTCCGAAAGTTTCTCGGGTCTATTCTCCTCAAAAGTGGCGTCATTAGGTCTATTTATATGTGTAGGAAAAGAGCTAAACGTGTAGGTCAAGTTATCGCACCTCTTTTTCTCGTGAAATCGAGTTTCGACACGTGACAACTCTTTTAAGGAAGGGTGTTAAAAGAGAGCGTCGCCACCTAATGGGTTTGAGGTGCGTTAGGGAACCTATTTGCAGATAACTCAGGTTTAAGAAGTTTGCATCACCAAAGATCGGGTAAGGGCTCAAATTACCTCGAGGAGAAGGTGTTAGGCACTCCTCGAGGTCCACAACTGTGGGTCCCGGCCGAACTTGAACTATATGAATTAGTATAAACAAATAAAGTTGGGCAAACAAAAAAAATGATTGATTTTAAAAGAAAAGGTGGGGGTTCCTATGTTTTTAGCCTAAAGGACCACCCCGTGCAACATAAATAATACTTCATAACTCCCTTGAAGTGGGGTGTTACTTGTATTATTCAGCAGGCACAGAATATCATCTCCTGCTACCCGATTACTACCTTTAAGTTATTTACCTAAAGCGCACTAATTGATTCTAAATTGTACCCTATGCGTGCACTACTGTCCCATGCCTATGGTCCGGGAGGCATTTGGACCTCTATCTCAGGGTGGTTCTAGACTTAACTTAGGTTTCTCAAAAGGAGAAAACTAGGCGACGTACAAAATAATTTGGACTTTCATGTATAGACAAATAGGGGCTCAGGTTAGCCTCCGCACTTAGACAACAAATGTACGCAAACCAATTAACATTTGACAGTTGCAGATTTTAGACAAGTTAAAGTTATTGAATCCTATAGACATGATCTCTATGTGATTCTGAATAATGGGCAGACAGTTTCATATGTAGAAGCCATTTTTTGATTTCTGAAAGACTACGCAGTTGCCTACTGATAAGTATAAGAGGTTAAATCTATAGGCATGATATCTAGGTGATTCACGCAGTAACTAACAATGGTAATCACATAATATATTCATAACTACTTAGTCGAGTCCTATATGCATGCTTTATAATAATGATAATTAGTATAGTGTCGAAAGTTCAACATTAGCATTTGAAATAAAGAAGCAGGATAAAATTAAGACTGATTTTAGACCCTATATGCAGGATTTCTATAGTCGTAATTGAGATTGATTTTAGATCTTATAGGCATGGTATCTAAATTTGCAGATTCAGGTAGCATGTAAATTAACAGAATCCTATACAGCCTAATGCATGCGCATATTGAGATATTAGTCATTTAATATCCTATAGGCATGGTTTCTAATAGGTAAAGGCAGAACACATTTGAGCAAAGTTGAGAACCTATAGGCAGGATTAACGCATAATAACTGAACACATTTGAACATAATAATACATCTGAGCAAAGTAGATCACCTATAGGCAGGATCTCTACCCATTTTAATGCAAGTATTAAGATAAATCCCATTTTCCCAATTTTACTAATACCCAATTGTTATTACAACAATTATTACAGACCCAAAATGAATGGAATAAATTAAAAAGTAGGAATAACTATAGTGAGCCTACAGCAGGCCCAAAGATACACCCTGCCTAGACAGGCCTTCATTCTCAAGCCCACATAGTTCACAATAGTCCGAAAGTCATACCTTCATTTACATAAGGCAACCAAAAACCAATTGATTTAACCAGTAGGTAGAAAACAGAGTTGAGCAAATAGAACCAAGACCCTAGTGTGTTAGAGTTCCCAAGGGCTTCAGGAACCCAAGGCAGTGCTCACATTAGGGGAGGGTTGATATAGGGAATTCAGAGAAAGGCTAAGGACCAAGTCCTAGTGTGTCAGAGTTCACAAGGGTTTCGATTGGACCCCGAGCAGTGCTCATACCAAGGAGGTCAAATGATAGAACCTAAATAACCTTGGCTTTCAGCCGGCTAAGAATGAGAATTCAAAGAGCTCGAGTAACAAGTGAAAGAAGGGGGACCAAGATTGAGAGACAAAAATTGAGGGATTTAAACAGACATGACCAAATTGAGCATATAGAGCAAACATTCGAATAAGTCACAAAATTTTAAAAACAAGCTTAATAAATATTTAGAAACAGGTTCAACACTTAGCACAAAGGTAGTCACATACTGAAAAATTAAGGAAAGAACATGTTTGCAGGATTGACAAAGATTGTTATGCACAGGTGTAAAATAATAAACAAGTTGAAACATGGTTGAATTATGCTAAGTACACACTCTAGTAATATTATCAAGAAACAAGACAACATTGTGATGAGCTAAGTGATCATAGAAACAACAAGGCACCATGTTAGAAGAAGGGCAAGATCACAATCACAAATTAGGACACATAACTGTATTGGTAAAAAAGAGTCTCACACGTTAGCTGATTCTGGACAACTCAGCCGGATATGTGGACCAAGGGAAACGCGACAGCTGGACGTGATTCTATAAAGAGATACGGAACAAAGAGGCATGGATCAATAAACCATCGAGTCCATCAGTCACGGGAAACTCAACCTGATCAAGACAGGGAAGAGACACGGTCAGAATGAATCTGGACAAAGCTACGGGCAGATTCAAGGGCCCACAATTGATTACTCATACGTTATGTAGCCGTACCCCAATTATTGTTATCCTTTGTAACTCCCCATTAATGTTATAATTAGTCAGTAATGGGCAATCATAGCAAGAGTTGTATGTTATATCAAGGAATCTCCTATATAAGGGACGGGAATACAGCTTGTAAAGGATCATCTGAATTTCGAATACAATCTACTTTATTTTTCTATATTTCTGCAATATTGTATATTACTCGTTTCTCTTTATTTCCTTGATTATCAGTAACCAGTGTTCATCCTAGAAATAGCTTTGGTCAAAGGATCTAATTCTTTGGTTAAACAAATTGGTTCTGTTACCGGGAATCTAATAATCTTTGTTTGCTTTTCAAGCGATATCCTCTGAACTGTGTCGAACTCCAACAACAACCAGCCAAGAAATGGAACCCCAATTCCATCACCTTCAAGAACCCCACATGGTTCAAGGGAACAATCCTCAGAAAGATCCAATAACAACAATGATAATAATGTTCAAACAGTGGAACAAGATCGAGTAAAGCAAATGATTGTAGAGTATGTGAGCCAAGCTTTGCAAGAATTTGCGAGGGGATTACCGGCAGTGTTACCTGCACCACCAACACCACCCCTCAATAATACCATCACCATGGAAAATCCTCAATCTGGGTTGGCGAACTCAGGAAGGGGAGATACTCCTAACGAATCTCCCGAAGCAAGACCAGGTATGACTAATAACTCTGAATTACAAAATTTACTGCTAACCATGCAGAAACAGATGAAGGAGCAGAACGATCGCATCGAACAAATTCCTGGAGTACCGCCTATCATCAAAAGCATTGATGTTGATAGGTATTCTCAATAACCTTGGAAGCCAAGTGTGGCACCCTTGCCTATACCCAAGAAGTTTAAAATGCTTGACGTTCCCAAATATGATGGAACAACTGACCCACGTGATCATGTGACTGCTTTCACTACTGGAGTAAAAGGCAACGACTTAACAAAACAAGAGATTGAATCAGTCCTTGTCAAAAAATTTGGGGAAACACTTACCAAAGGAGCCCTAACCTGGTATTCTCTTCTCCATGAAGATTCTATTGACTCTTTTGCTGAACTTGCAGATTCATTTATAAAAGCACACTCTGGTGCACAAAAAGTTGAGAAAAGAATGGAAGACATATTCAAAATAAAACAAGGAGACACGGAACTACTCCATGAGTTTGTAGACAGGTTTCAACGAGAAAGAATGCAATTACCCAGGGTGCCTGATAATTGGGCAGCCATGGCATTTGCAAGCAACCTAAATGATAAAAGCTCAGAAGACATGAGACGACTTAAGGAAAGTCTAAGAGAATTCCCCGCTACAACATAGAACGATGTATATAACAGGTATAGTACTAAACTCAGAATAGAAGAAGATATCATTGCTCGTTCAAGAGATGAAGATCATTCCAGATCCAGACGTCCTGAATCAGACAGAAGATCAGGTAAAAACAGGTACGATCCTTATTTAGGACCCTCGGGACGTGATATTCGTCCCAGGTTCAAAAACACTAGGTCAGACTATAGACCAAGAGGAAGAGACGTCTCTTCCTCATCTAGATCCAGAAAAGATCAAGATGAACGACCTAGAGGTAATACCCGAATTGGGGATCATACCTTTAATGTAAGTACTACTGAGCTTGTCTCAATATTGAGGAACATGGGAGACAAGGTTAAATGGCCCAAAGATATGCGATCAAATCCAAATAGAAGGAACCCAAATCACTGCTGTGAATTCCATAACGATCATCGGCACAAGATTGCGGATTGCAGATTTTTACAAGGGCTGTTTAACAGAATTGTTTAGTGATAAAGGTACACAGGCATATATGAAGAACAGGCAGGAGCCCCCAAAGCCTCCTTCTCCAAAATGAACCGTCAACGTGATACACGGAGGTGAAGAAGTAAACGGAGTGGTCTGCAAAACGACCACAAAGTTCACAATTACACATGGAAAACGGGTTCGTGAAAATCTGGAAGCGGACGATATAACCTTCGATGATGCAGATATCGGCGGATTAATGCTTCCTCACAACAACGCTCTAGTAATATCTTTACTTATTCATGACACTAACGTAAAAAGAGTATTGATTGATCCAGGTAGTTCAGTCAATATCATTTTGCTAAGAGTCGTGGAAGAAATGCTATTGGGGAATCAAGTAATCCCAAGGGCACGAGCCATATCAGGGTTTGATAACTCTACGATTATAACAAAAGGAGAAATTGAGC
>ML433081.1:0-49680 GCA_005239525.1 Nicotiana knightiana
TAGATAGAGTGTTCATGATTGATAGAGACAACTAGTCAAACTATAAGAAGTATCCGAGAAGGAGATTCACCAACGGGGGAAACCATAGCCTTAGACCTTTATCATAATTGTTTACAACACATTGTTCGTAATGGTTAGTTATTATTATTGTTAGTAGAATTAGTAAAACATCACCAATTTATATTAAAAAGTCTTGAGAGAATTGATTGAGTAAAAGTTGCGTATTCTAAAGACTTGATTGATACGTAAATTCCCTATGGGATCGACTCTGGGTATAATACCCCGGATTATATTTGCAACGCCCGTTTAGTCTTTTATTAGACATAGTTGAGCGTGCACTCATCCAAGCATACCTCAAGTCAGGATAAAAATCGAAGACCGGCATGGAAAGACGTGAAATTCCCAAGGGCACGTGGTTAGAGCTGATAAGGTTTGCAAGAATAGTATAAGTCCGTACTGAGCCATTATACAGCTGTACCAATAGAATTTCCTTGTCATAATTAGACATGTACTATGTTAGGATTCCCCCTCCTATATAAAGGGGACCCCTATAATTTTGTAACACACATGAATACGACACACATTCAATACCATTTAACATTCTTTGCCTTTCTCACCTAAGTGTGTTCAACAATTGTTCCACTGATTTATTACTTTCCATTTATCGTGTTCCATTTATTGTGTTCATTAATTGTCTTTCATTTATTTGTCGTTATTGGCCGCAAAAGGCTATCCCCTAGAACCCCAACATTATAGTTTCTCCATCGAATGTTCATTACTAAGCGTCTTCGTTCGACCCCGAGGCCCAGTTTCAATGACCTCGAGGCCCAGCCCTGTGACTATTTTGGTTTGCATATCTTACTTGTTGTGCCCATAACGCTTGTAAAGGAAGTCGAATTGTATGTAAGACTTCTTCAGGCAGACTAACTCATCATTCCTTCTAAACCCCATCGTTTTCAAAAAACCTCGAGAAGTGCGATTTTTTGGTGCCAACAGACCAAGGTTGTCCCAGGGAAGCCCAGCAAAGCTTCCTATTTCCTCTAGAAGGGGAGTCACTTCTATGTCACCGAAACAGAAAATAGCCCTCTTCTCATCCCAGAACATAGTAGAGGCTTCGATCAGCAAATTGTTTGGCTGAATTTCTAGCAAAGAAGGTAAATTCCCGAGAACTCTTTTCACATGGTTTTTGTCGCTTGGTGAGAGATTTTCCCACCAATCTAGCAACAAAGGTGGGATACTTCGAACCATGCCGAACCTGGGGACTTCGTGCCTCATTTCTGCAAAATAGATAAAGTTAGCCCTTTCCCCCTCCGAATTCGACTATTTACACATTAATGATTAGCATATCAGCATGTTTTCACCAAATAATTAACATATCATGATTGTGCCTGTTGGGGTTATGGAAATCCCGATGGTCTTTGGACAAGTTTTTCCTTAGAGAGTTATCACGCGGATAGCGTTCTAACCCACACTAGGTTTAGACATGATGCATGCACAGTTAATATCAGAGTGGGGGTTTCTAGAAGAGTCTAGAATGGTACCCTCAAGTGGAAAACATGAGAGGGAAAGGCACGAAACCGTCGATTCCACCGCTGGTCGACTAGTTTTACCGCAAATAAGCCTTTCCAAATTTAAAAAGGGTAATTTAGGAAGAGCGCGAACACTCATCAAGTGTCGCTATGGTATTAAGTACGCACGAGTGGAATATGATGTGGAGCATGCTTTATGTAAAGATAAAATAATGCTTTGTCAAGTATTTTGCATGATGAAAGCAGTAAATGGAGTTTTAAATAAACATAAAGACATAAAAGAAAGAAAAAATAGGGAAGAAGTTAGTTCACGTGATGTGAAAGAATTGTAATAAAGCAAATAAAGGGGTAAGGATTGAGAGAGACATGATATAACAAATTTAAAAAGTTTGGAGCAAGTGAACATGATTAGGAAATAAAGGGAAACACACATTGTAACTAAATTAAGCGAAGAGTTACACATGAGTTCACATAAAGGGGAAATAGGAAAGAGGGTCTGCATGTAGCAATAAAAGGGAAAATGGGAGCGGGATATTAAGGTAATAGTAAAATAATAGAGGCTTATCGGAAGAGACTAATTTATATAGACCAAGTTCGCAATGGTGAGAGCCTAAAATATATCCCCAGCAGAGTCGCCATGCTGTCGCGCCCCTTTTTCTCGCGAAATCGGGTTTCGACACTTGACAACTCTTTTAAGGAATAATGTCAAAAGAGAGAGTCGCCACCTAACGGATTAGGGTGCGTTAGGACACCTATTTGCATATAGCTCTGGATTAACCAGTTGCGTCACCAAAGATCAGGTAAGGGCTCAATTACCTTGAGGATAAGGTGTTAGGCACTCCTCGAGGTCCACAACAGTGGGTCCCCGCCGAACTCGAATTATATGAATTAGTCAAAGCGAAGAGAAGAGACAAAATTGGGCAAATAAAATAGAATGATTGACTTTAAAACCAAGGTGGGGGTCCTAAGTTTTTTAGCTCAAAGGATCACCCCGTGCAACATAAATATTACTTCATAAATCACTCAAAGTGGGGTGTTACTCGTATTATTCAGCGGGCACAAACTATCATCTCCTGCTACCTAATTACTATCTTTAAGTAGTTTACCTAAAGCGCACTAATTGATTCTAAATTGTACCCTATGCGTGCACTACCGTCCATGCCTATGGTCCAGGAGGCATTTGGACCTCTATCTCGGGTGGTTCTAGACTTAACTTAGGTTACTCAAAAATGAGAAAACTAGACGACATACAAAACAATTTGGACTTTCACGTATAGGAACATAAGGGCTCAAGTTGGCCTTCGCACTTAGACAAGAAATGTACGCAAACTAACATTGACATTTGCAAATTTTAATAATTTAAGGTTGCAGAACCCTATAGGAAAGATCTTTATGTGCTTCTAGATTTTATAAGCGGGCAATTTCATGTGTAAAAGCCTACAATTTCTAAAGCCTACATAGTTGCCTACTGATTATAAACATAAGAGATTAAACCTATAGGCATGTTGTCTAGGCGATTCACGCAGTAACTAACAACGGTAATGGTAATCGAGTCCTATAGGTATGGTTTCTAGTAATGGTAATTAGCGCATTGTTAAAAACTCTTAAAGAAACGAGCAGGGCGATAATTAAAACTGATTCAGACCTTATAAACATGATTTCTATAATTAAAACTAATTTTATACCCTATAGGCATGACATCTAATTTGTAAGTTGGGCAGCATGTAGACAGAATCCTACGCCCATTGAGATATTAGTCATTCAATGTCCTATAGGCATGGTTTCTAACAGGTAAAAGTAGAACACATTTGAACCAAATAAAGAACCTATAGGCAGGATTTCTAACACACATTTGAGCAAAGTAGGATACTTATAGGCGAGATTTCTATAATAACTGGACATGTTTGAGAAAAGTAACATATTTTGAGAAAAAATAGAATGCTTATAGGCAGGATTTCTAACACATGACAACTGAACATATTTGAGCATAATAACACATTTGAACTAAGTAATGACCTATAGGCATGATTTCTACCCATTTCAATGCAAGTGTAAGATAAAACCCCCTTTCCCAATTTCACAAATACCCCAAAATGTTATTACAAGAATTATTACAGACCAGAATGAAGGGAATAAATTACAAAGTAGAATAACTATAGGAGCCTACAGTAGGCCCAAAGATATACCTATCCAAGCCAGGCCTTCATTCTCATGGTTCATAACAACCCAAAATTACATCTTCATGGACATAAGGCATCCAAGAATTGAGTGATTCACCTAGTGGGCATAAAAAAAAGTTGAGCATATAGAACCAAGACCCTAGTGTGTCAGAGTTCCCAAGGGCTTCAAGAACCCAGGGCAGTGCTCACACTAGGGGGTTAACAGAGATAATTCAGAGGAGAGACTAGGGACCAAGTCCTTGTGTGTCATAGTTAACAAAGTTCTCAAATGAAACCTGAGCAGTGCTCACACTAGGGAGGTCAAAGGACAGAACCTAAGTGGCCTTGGCTTTCAGCCGGCTAAGAATAGGATTCAAAGAGCTTAAGTAACAAGTGAAAAAGGGGACCAAAGTTTAGAAACATGGATTGAGGGATTTAAACAGACATGACCAAATTGAGCAAACAAAGCAAACAGTTAGACAAATCACAGAACTTAAAAAAAAGCAAGCTTAATGTGAATTGAGAAAATAGGTTCAACACTTCGCCCAGAAACAGTCACATGCTGAAAAAAAAGTTGAGAAAAGAACATGCTTGTAGGATTGACAAGGATTGTTGTACACAGGTGCAAAACATGTTGAAACATGGTTAAATTATGCTAAGTACACAACCTAGTATTATTACCAAGAAGACAGGACAACATTGTGATGAGCCAAATAATCATAGAAGAACAGGGCATCATGTTAGCAGAGGGGTGAGATCACAATCACAAATTAAGAAACATATGCAAGACTATTACTATAGAGTGGAAGGTAAAATCATGTCAAGTAGCAGATATAGGCCTTCAAGCATTGTCATAGTGGTCTAATTATCTAAAGATGATCCAGTTGTATCGAAGATTTATCCTAACATCGCAAAGTAACAATTCAATCATGATGAGACAACTGTTCTAAATCAAGCAAACACTATAGAGGTATGGGGCCAAGTGATCATGTTGAGTGACACAATAGCAGGGAGGCAAATTATGACTAACAATTAAGGTCTTAACACAGGGGAGTCGTTTGTGAGTCGTTGATCATTTTTTATCAACGACTGGGATTTGGGAAGGGGTTGGGTTGGCTTTGGAATGGGTTGGGTCATTTAGGATTGCGCTGGGGTTATTCGGCCAAGTTTTGGGTAGTTAGGTCCGAAATTAGGATGAAATTAGGGCCAGATTTTAAATACCCAATTTTATCAAATAAATAATTTATAAAAGTAATAAGTAAATAACAAAAAATATCATTTGTGCATGAAAGTGATTAAAAATAATTACTTGAAATTATAAAAATATAAAAATTCATTTTCTGTATAAGTAATGTGATTATATATGGATATGGGCTATTATTGCAAAAATGTGCAATTTAACCTTAAAAATGCAAATATAATTATAAGAAATGCACTTAAAATATTTAAGACCACATATTGGTATAAATGATAAGTTTAGATGATTAAATCATCATAAAAATAATTTGAAGGATAATTATTGGATATTTATATAATAAAATACATAAATAAATTGATTTAAAGCCTTAAAAATTAAGAAAAATTATAAAAATACTTGTGTGTGCTCATAAATCAAAATGATGATGTATATGCACTATTTTGAAAGTATGCATATATATATATATATATAAAATTGAGGAAAAAATTGGGTATCACCAATGGTCACTTTGCTGGAAATGGTAATTGAAATAGGGGATGTGGTTGATGTCTCTTATGATATGGCCTAGCCGATCGGGCCATGATCGGATGCCATGTCGTACACATGGTGGTGACTGTGCTGGAAATGGTAATTGAAATTGGGGATATGGTTGATGTCTCAAATGAGATGACCTAGCTGATCGGGTCAAAATCGGACTCCGTGTAAGAACATGATGGTATTGTGTGTTGTGGCATATGGCACCAAATATTACCAACCTAATAAGATGGAAATTGATTGAGAATTTATGTGACCCTTACTTGATTTTTTAGTATTGTTTGAAGCTCTTATTGAACTCATGACTGCTTTTCCCCTTGTATTATTGTTCATTCTATTGAGATGGTATTTTAGCTTTACATACTAGTACTATTCGACAGTACTAACGCCCCTTTTACCGGGGGCGCTACATCTTTAAATGGATGTAGGTGGTTCCATAGCAGACAATGTTGGTCGCAGCTAGTGGCGCATCCTCTTTCCAGCCGACTTGGTGAGCCCCACTTCATTTCGGAGTCCTGTATCATTTATTTATCATGTACTTTGTATTTTGAGGTATATCCGGATCCTTGTTGTTGGTATTTCCATATTACTCTTAAGTTGTATTTAGAGGCTCCGTAGACAGGTTGTGGGTGGCGTTTGATATTGAGAATTGAATTAGAAATATTGGTATTTGGCAAACAGGTTTTTCATCGTATCCATAAAAATTGTAATATTTTGGATATTATGGTTGAAAACTGCTAATGAAAACAAAATGAAGTTGTTAATGAAATATTTTTAGAGTATGATTAATGGAGTACATCTCCTCTTTATTCAAAGATGAATTTGGGTAGAATGAAATCTAACAGGTTTGCTTAGTCGGGTTTACTCGGTTGAGCGTCGGTCGCGCTCCTCGGTTTTGGGCGTGAAAAACTTGGTATCAGAGCCTAAGGTTTTAAAGTATCCTAGGATTTCTCAGAGCCGTGTCTAGTAGAGTCCTTCTTATCGGTGTGTTGTCGACCACATCTATAATTAGGAGGCTACTTGGACATTTAGGAATTTCACCCTCATTTGATATTTCAGATCGTGCGGTAGAGCTCAAGATAGGGAGCTAATTTCCTTACTATGTCTTATTCTCAAGATGAGTAATCTTGATACCATAATCCATGAGTTTGAAGTAGTAAATAGGGAATGACCCCACTATTGAATCTGATGGAGATTGCCCAAGAGTTTGTTTGGAGAATGTACCGAGCCATGGAGGGATTGGTTGAACTTGTTGCTAAGGGGAGTACCCTTGTTCTTATTAATGTCATTGTACCACCAGATCATTTGGTATGTCAGTATGGTACCAATGTATGTTACAGATGTGGAGTCAGGGGGCATCAGTTAAGGCACTGCCCCGCCAATCTAAAGTTACCAATTAAGTCACTCCTTGCTATATCGTTATGAAAACTGCACGATTTTTCCTTGTTATATATATGCACCCATATTGAAGAGTTCTCATAAACACATTCTTAACAAGATGTTGAATCACAAAACATTGCATGTACCTACTCTTTGAACGAGACACGTTATTCGTGAATCCACTCTATCACAAATTCTCTATTTACAACCTCTTATGGGATTGAGCTCTATAATTATGTCCTTGAATTGAGTCAAAACTCTAGGATTAATACTTCCCACTTGATTTCCTAAATTCTCAACAAGGGACTATATCTGATGAATTTCTTACAGAACCTTTTGATTCGAAAGAATAACATCTGCTCACTTGTGCCTATGCACGCACCATCGTAAAGTTTACCTATACGGTATCAAATCCAATGTTAGACAGCCTAATGTTGAGATCCTTCTTAAGCCACTCTTTCTCTCTCCGATGTATGTAACTCATATGGTTTGAATAGTCACTTAACTCCTTTTTGATTATTATCATGAAGTATTTTCACTTTCCAGTAACATGAGAGCATATACCAACACCTATCATATGTTTACATGTCAATTGAAAGGGGTCGCTTGTCCGCATAAAGTTTCTGAGAAATTTGATATTTATCAAAAATTTGTCACAGGAAGATCTTGTTGGTTTCCCTTCTCATTATGGCTTTCATGTCCACCTAAATTCTCTCACAGTAAGTAGCTCACGTTGTTCCTAGTATTGTAGTTTCCCATGAAGTGGCATGGTATTACAACTTTAGAATTATTATGGTAGAAACATGTCTAGCACATAGCAAAATGTTCATTCTCTCTAACCAATACATGATTTTATCTCAATATTAAGATGTCCTAGCTATGAGGTTTCACTCATAAAAGGTTGAAATTAGATGCTTTCAGATTTTTGGCACATATCATGAGCGTATTTATTTGAAAGACAAGTTTGCCGCATCTCTAGCTCTCTCATATAGGATCAACTATTGGAAGTAGGTTAAGCTGCATGAATGATAATAGTCCCACAAGTGTTCAACTTCTTTTTTTCCACCTCATGGGTTTGTGGCATAGATTTCTTGTGTAAAATAGTATTAAGAATGTAATCCAACTTCATGTATTTTGAAATCCATATCATATTCACGGTGCTAGAATATTCTCATTTCGAGTTAAACTAATTTCCCTACATTCTATGAGATGACTGATGTCAAGTACTTGGTTCTTTCTCTTTGAGGCCTACTATTGTCGAACAAGGCACATATGGAATGAAATAATCGTTGTTGTCCTTTTTCATGACTCATAGTATTCCAAGAATAATTGATGCTAACGTCTTTATCCTCCCGATCATGCCTCCCATGCATCTCATGTCTAGAAAGACCCACTTCTTTTAGATCTCAGGATCACGTACATGGCTCCCACCTTATCAATGTGCGCTAGTTTCCTCTATGCCTCGTTTGTCTATAATTGATGTCGTCACAATGATTAACCATGTGAGCATTGTTAGTAGTAATCTTTGTGTCTCTTAGCATATGACCTCATGAAGTACTCTGCTCAGCACATTAATGGATTCATGAATAATTCTGGCCCAATCTTGAACTCCGTTGTTCCTTATTGTATTAAATCTATTGGGGATTGAAGGTTCAAACATGTCAAAGAGGAAGCATCACCCTGTGATCACATATATTCGATAGGTAATTTTATGGTCAATTTATGATAGAACATCTTAAAGTGATTGTTGAAGGTCATCTAAGGTTTAGTGTGGGTGTTTGCGTACAGATTTAGAGTTGAGGGGGTGGGCGGGTTATTATCAATATTTTCTCCCTGAAGATGTTATGTGAATTGATAATGAAGGTGACATAAGTGTATTTCACATTAGTCCGCACTATAAGTATGATGTTTCCCCATCGTTGTTCTCCATGTATTCTGTGTTTTCATATATCTATGTCTAAGAAGGTAGTTGGAAATCATTTGTACATCATTCCGGTGAAAATTATTGAATGTGAAGTTAATGGATAGTTAGCTTATATGATGTATTTGGTTGTCATCCTTTTTAGGTAAGTTTGGGAGTTGAGATTATTTCCGTGAATGTGTTATGGCAAAGTCTGTAAGTCGAGGAGGCCACCTTGAAGACCAAAACTATCGTGGAAAGAAAATATTTTTGCTTGATTGTATAACAATTGGTTTTGATTTGAAAGGTACATTCGAGGTGTTATGATTTAAAAATGTGCAGTCCATGTTAAAGTATCATTATGATAATGTAGTGCTTGTAATGCTGAGATTCGTGCTATTGATATATACATTGTGGTTCTTTTTCGAGTTGTGGTTGTATTGTTAGGATGGTTTTGGTGGTTCTCTGGCAGGTGGATAGGCCTAGTTACAAAGGAGACTTTGAAGAAATTTCTGAAAATTTTTAGAGTTAGTCAAAATTTAGAGATTTGAGGTACACGAGAAAAGAAATAAGTCAAGTTATGTGTTTGGAGGTTGACCCTACTTCTCATTCGAGGACGAATGATCCTAAGCGGGGGAGAATATAAGGCCCCGGAAAATTTCGCTAAGTAGTTTAAGATTTCATGGTGCCAGGTAGGCTAATTATAATATTTTATGTGCTAATTAATATGATGGATATCAATTAGATATGGTAATAAGTGTACGAGGCATATAATAAGTAATGTGGGGTCCATGGAGAGGCCTAAGTCTAAGTCAAGTTGAAAAATTACATAATAGGATAAAATTCCAAGTGAGTGCGCACAAGACCAAACTTTGGACGAGCATATCTACATATATATAAGGTTTTATGTGATGAAAAACCTATCAAATGAAAGATCTTCGAGCCTAGTTTATAAAGGTTCAAATCGTTTGTCATTTGGACACTCATATGAAAAGTTAATGATCAAATTACCAAGGGCTGGCATAATGCAATTCTGCGACTACAGAAGTGGTTATGCAACCGCAAAATGGTCTCAGACATGTCCAGTGAAGCCCAGTTCTAGGCACCAATTTTGCGATTCATTCTACGACCCACATACCCGTTCTGCGGTCCATTCTGCGACCGCAGACCCGATTTCAAAGGCTTCTTTTTCCTATTTTCATAACCCGACCCCATCTTGATAAATAGACTTTGGGGATTTATTTGGGGTTATTTTCTAGTGAATCTAGAGAGAGGTGAGGGCATTTTAGAGAGTGAATGTGGAACCTAACATCCTAATCATCCAATCTTGCAAAAATTCTCAAGAATCAAGGAAGCTAATCTCTAGCTCACTATTTTTCCGGGTAAGTCCTACATCTAAGATTTCATATAAGAGATTATGAGTTCAAATACATATTGCGGGGTTGGAAATAAGCCATGCATGTAACACTAACTTGTTTTATGAGGGGATTAATGAACCATTATGGCAGTTTCTTGTTGAAATTTTGTTGAAGGATGGAGGGATTATAATTTTATACCCTTGTAGTCTATTTTTCATGATAGGTGTTTGACGAAATTCCTAAGAGAGTTACATCATGAGAATCTTTCTAATTCTTAAACCGATTTTCACTATCTTCCTATAGATTGTTACTACTAGAAGTGTTGGGGCATTGTAGTAACTTAAGGAAAGCTCAAACAAGGTATGTTGGCTAAATTTTCTCTCTTAGAATCGAATTCCATAAATGTTTCCATAAGTTCAAGTATTGTTCACTCAAAATTCCTAATTTCTATATTCCGGGTTATTACCTTTAATTTTGACTATTCCGAAATGAGCCTTAGGACCAAAGATATATATTCAAAGTATGGGTGGCGTATTAAAATGTTATAGCTTGAGCCGTGTTTAAAATGAAAGCTAGTAAGCCAACTTGTGTGAGAAAAAAACTTGATAGGTTTAAGACTCATAATTGCTCCTACGTGTACCTAAAGTCTTGAATTGAAAATGTCTTGGTTCATAATCTATAAAGATGCTCGAAAATGAAATAAGTAAATTGGAGATATAGGGTGTGGCCAACGTGCCAAGAATTTAAGTTACGATCGTGGCTAGTAGTATCAATGAGGTGAGGGAATGTGATGAAGAATACGAAATGAGCCTCGACTCAACTATTTAAAAATGATTTCGAAAATAGAATTGCCTAAAAGTTTTTGTACTCAATTCATCCCCATAAGTGGCTATTTACAACTAATATTTTGCTTTATAAATATATCCGGTGTGATTCTAGATCTTACATACTCGTCTGTTTAAATTGTACATTGCCGTTTCTAGGAGGGAGTATTGCAAGACTAAATGGTGTATTATTTGTCTATGAGTTTGGCCTGAGTTTCTATTGATTGTTTGTATGCCCCATTCTTTGGGAAGAAACCTTTTGTTTTTTTAAAGATCCCATTATAAATGAATTTGAGGTATGTATGTCTAAAACCCCCCTTCTTCTTAGAATCGAAGCCCCCGGTGTTTGTGAAATTGATCTTAGTCCCCAATTTGATCATATAAGAATTGACTATCCCAACCGTGTTGTGTTAAATGATATATGTTCAATAACTGTACTAAGTGCTTTTCATGTCATCTTGCCTTCGAGGATTTGTGTAAGAATGTGGAGTATGTGTTAAGAAAAGATTGTTCTGTCAATTTGTATGAAAGACCTCTATGTGCTTAGGCTCTTCCAAGTCTTTCCCTTATGTATGTAAATTCCTTACTTGATAGGCCTTAGTGTTGTTGATGATGATAATAATTTGAATGTAAAAAGGGAAACTAGAATTGTGAAATTCGGCCAAGTTCCAAGAATGACTCTATAAATGAGGCCACTCGTGCCAATATATTAAAAAAATGGGAAAGAAATATGAAGTGAGATGATTGATTGAAAGGATGATGGCTCAAATGATATTGCCTAGCCGATCGGGCCGTGATCACATGCCATGCCGTACTGTTAGGCCCCGTAAAATTTTTTCCTATAAACCTGGGACTTCGTGATGTAAAATTTTTGGATTGAACATTATGTTTTTGGAGTGAAGGAAAATGTTTTAAATGTGTGCTTTTCTGTGGCCCGTTATGCGGCTGCATGATCACTCTGCGGACCGCATAATGGCCGCAGAGTGAATCAGAAAACTGGCCAATTTATTAGGCCAGCTATGCGGTCGCATAATCATTATGCGGTCACATAATCATTATGCGGACCGCATATTGATCGCATAATCGCCAATGAGTTTCTGCGAAGGGAGTTCTGCGGTGCATTATGCAACTGCAGAATAAGTATGCAGACTGCATACTGATCACTTATTTCTGCGGTCACTTTGCAGACCGCATATCCGTTATGCAGTCGCATATGCGAGTGCAGACCATGTCGGGGCACCCATTTTAATTATTTTAAAACCCGACCCTATCCCATTAAAAACTCATATTAAACCTCACTTGAGCTATTTTTCTGATAGTCTTAGAGTGAGTGAGAGAGTTCTAAGAGGGAGAAGTTAACCTTCACACCAAATCCATTAATTATTTCTAAGCCCCTGAAGATTATCAAGGGGATTCTCACATCACAGGTAAGAATCTAGGCCTAGCTCAGTAATTTTGAAATTTCTTCTGAAATGGGTACCTAGCAAGGTAGTTCATGGGCTTGGGGTTAATTTTTTTGCATGCATGGGTGGTGAGGGAACCTAGGATCAATATGAGCTAAAAATGGCTAAGAATGGGGAGTGGACTAGTGTAATAAAACCTTAATGAACACATGATGTATGATAAAATGCTCAAATGAGCTAAAATTATGATCAATCTCCTAATTTTGGGCTCAAATTGTCGTATTGCTGAATAGATTGAGATTGCTAAGAGTTTCGGATAATCGTAGAGCCTAAAGAAGCGCAATTGAGGTATGTATGGCTAAAAACCCCCTCTTTTTAAGAATTGAACCCCTCCATGGTGCCCCTACGATTTGGTGTAAGTTGTAAATCTTGGCTGATATAGAGGATGATATCGTAACGTGCTTGTGTAGTAAAGATTTATATGTAACCTGTATTCAAATCCTCCCCGTCATGCTATGATTGTTATTTAATGATGTATTAGGGTCGGGAAAAAGATTTGTAATTTGCCAAAGGATGTGACAATCTCCATATTCTTATGATTCATGTTGTTCTCACGTGTACTTGATGTTTGCACTGAATGACTTGTTGATGAAATTTGTAATAATGTGAAATGTGTGGGAAAAAACTTAAATTATGCAATGCGGCTAAGGGCCAAGCATGAATTAACAATTGGGGCCTCTGAGATTATTGGTGAAAATTGGTAATGTCTTGAGTAAGACGGCCTAGCCGATCGGGCCGTGATCGGACGCCATGCCACATACATGGTGGTATTATGCTGGGAATTGAATTGGAATTGAAACAGGAAATGATATTGCGGGAAGATGTATCCATGGGAGATTACCTAGCCGATCGGGTCGTGATCGGACTCCATATAAGAGTACGGTGGTATTGTGAATGATGAAGTCATTAAGGCAAATAATGGCCCAAGTTAAAGCTATAGTAACTTCATTTGAAAGCTTAGGTGGATCCTTATCCAAAATTGTGGTGTTGTCTAAGTTTCTTATTGATTTCATGATTACTTCTTCCTGTAATATTTATATTTCTATTGTAATGATGTTTAGCTATTCATGCTAGTACTATTCAACATACTAACGTCCCTTTTTTCGGGGGTGCTACATCTTTCAATGGATGTAGGTGGTTCCATGGCAGATAGTGCCGACCGCAGATAGTGGTGCTCTCCCTCTCTCCTCGTAGCAGTCTTGGTGAGCCCCTATTTCTTCCAGGGGATTGTATAACTCTTCTTTTGTATAAGTTACTACGTTTTGAGGTATAGCCAGGGCCTTGTCGCCGACATTGTCTTTTGTATCATTAGAGGCTCCGCAGACACTTATGTGGGTCATGTATGGGTTCCGAGGGGGTCACCGGATTAAGTTGTATCTTTGTAAACCTTTTCCCACTAACTTTTAAATTGTATGTACTTTGGGAACCTAACCTTGATATAACGAAAATGAAGTAAGCAACTTGCAAGGTTTTATGAAATTCTTCTACTTCTTAGCTAATGACAACATGCCTTCCTTAATCATGGGTGAGTCAGGTAGAAGTCATCTAATAGGCTGGCTCGATCGGGTTCTCTCGGTTGAGCGCCGGTCGCGCTACCCGAGGTTGGGGCGTGACACGTACATATGGTGGTAACTGTGCTGGAAATGGTAATTGAAATTGGGGATGTGGTTGATGTCTCTTATGAGATGGCCTAGCCGATCAGGCTGTGATCGTACGCCATGTCATACACATAGTGGTGACTGTGCTGGAAATGGTAATTGAAATCGGGGATGTAGTTGATGTCTCTTATGAGATGGCCTAGCCGATCGGGTCGTGATTAGACGCCATGTCATACACATGGTGGTCATTGTGCTGGAAATGGTAATTGAAATTGTGGATATGGTTGATGTCTCAAATGAGATGAGCTAGCCGATCAGGTCGAGATCGGACTCTGTGTAAGAACACGATGGTATTGTGGGTTGTGGCATATGACACCAAAGATTACCAACCTAATAAGATGGAAATTTATTGAGAACTTATGTGACCCTTACTTGATGTTTTAGTATTGTTTGAAGCTCTTATTGAACTCATGACTGCTTTTCCTCTTGTATTATTGTTCATTCTATTGAGATGGTGTTTTAGCTTTACATACTAGTACTATTCGACAGTACTAACGTCCTTTTGTCGGGTGCACTACATCTTTAAATGCATGTAGGTGATTCCATACAGACATTGTTGGTCGCAGCTAGTGGCGCATCCTTTTTTCAGCTGACTTGGTGAGCCCCACTTCATTTCGGGGTCTTGTATAATTTATTTATCATGTACTTTGTATTTTGAGGTATAGTCGGAGCCTTTTGCCGGCATTTTCATATTACTCTTCAGTTGTATTTAGAGGCTCCGTAGACAGGTTGTGGGTGGTGTTTGATATTGGGAATTGAATTAGAAATATTGGTATTTGGCAAACACGTTTTTCATCATATATATAAAATTGTAATATTTTGGATATTATGGTTGAAACTACTAATGAAAACAAAATGGAAGTTGTTAATGAAATATTTTCAGAGTATGATTAATGGAGTACATCTCCTCTTTATTCAAAGATTAATTTGGGTAGAATGCAATCTAACAGGCTTGCTCAGTCGGGTTTACTCGGTTGAGCGTCGGTCGTGCTCCTAGGTTTTGGGGCTTGAACTTAACCATATTATTGGAAAGAATCAATCTATAATTCCTTTCAAGGATCAACTTTCTTGGGTTTGCGATCTCATAAGATTCTTGAAGGCCTCATGGAAAGTATATCAGATGTTTTGGACATGAAAAGAACATACTTTGATCGAACCATCTACCCTCTTTTTGTTCTACTCCAAACAAGCATTGTGGTTCTTTTAGATATACTGTGTAGTTAGTGACAAAAGAAAGAGAGATAAACACTGGCGAGGCATTGTATCAAGAAAAGAAAAGAGACATAGAGACTAAGTTGTTGGTGTAAAGTTACAACATTCATTCTACACTCAAGAAATATCGATCACGGAAAGAGAACACTCTTGCAACCCAAGGGGACTGGACTAGGATTCATATTGAATCTGAACCGGTATAAAATTTTAGGTGTCTTTATTTCCTGTATTTTATTCTACATTTACTATTATCCTGCTCTTATTTCTAGTTGACTAATTGGTAAACTAGTCAACTACTGATATAAGTTTTAAAAATAAGCAATTCACCCCACCCCCACCCCTCTTGTACTTTCAATTGGTATCAGAGCTAGTCTCACACTTCTTTGCTTAACAACTTGTGAGAAAAGATCATGACAAATCAAGTTATTATTGGAGCACTCTTTCAAGAAGGAACATCGGAAGTTAAGCCACCGTATTTCGATGGGCAACACTTTTCTCACTGGAAAGTGCGTATGGAAATATATGCAAAGTCATATGACGTCAAAGTTTGGCGAGTTATCAAAAAGGAAAACTATCCACTACCAACAACTGCTCAACCACCTGCTGCTCCAGTAGATATAGATGAATACACAGACGAGCAGATAACGGTGGTTCAATTCAATGCTAAAGCAAGAAACTTACTCTATAATGCTATAAGTGGAGAGGAATATGAAAAAATCTCTAGTTCTGATACAGCCAAAGAAATATGGGATAAACTGGAAGTTACTTATGAAGGAACCAGCAAAGTGAAAGAGACTCACATCAACAGTTAGTTCACGACTATGAACTTTTCCAGATGAAAGAAGGAGAATCCATTGAAGAAGTATTTGTGAGGTTCTGCAAAATCATTAGCGATCTAAAAGCTTTTGGTAAACCATACTCAAGTGGTGATCAAGTTCGCAAAATTCTGAAAAGTGTACCTACCATGTGGCAGACAAAAGTAGTTGCACTTGAATCACAAGATCTAAATAATATCTCTTATAATGAGCTTCGAGGATATCTTATAGAATTCAAGAAAACTCACCTCAAGAAAACAAGCCAGGAAGAACAGAAGAAACAATCACCTTTAAGGCTACAACTGAAAGGACGAACAGTGATATTGATGATGACCCTGAAGCCTTCGAAGAAGAGATTGCCATGGTATCAAGGAACATGGATGGTCTAATGAGGAGAAACAGAAGCACAAGAAGAGGTAGGATATACTACCCAGGCGAACAAGGCAATATATGAACAAGACAAGAATGATGGAAAATGCTATGAGTGTGGATGATATGGGCATGTTCAAGCTGAATGCTCAGATCTTAAAGAAAGGTTTCTAGAGGATTCAACAAGAACAAATCATTTGGAAGCTAGAGTGATGAAGATAGTTCAGAACCCGAAGAGATAGCAATCTATGCTTCATGACACTCTCAGAAAACGACATGAACAAACTCTCAGGCTGCTGGACAGATGAAGATGCATCAGACAACGAATGCAAAGATGACAATGAGAATTGTTACATGGCACGAGGTGAAACAAGCGTGGTAAGATCTTATAATTGTGAAGAGGTAATCAATTTCAGGATACTCTTGGCCTTACTTTAAAGGAGTCTCAACGTTGATGAATGAACTAAAGAGACTCAGCAGGGAAAAGAAAGATTGGAAACTCAAGCTTGAAGTATGTGAAATTGAAAAGGAGGTACTTCAAGAAAAATTTTGAGAATTGCAAATGCAGCTCAATGGCATGCGCAGATCCACCAGTCATAGTTCTTTCAAGTCAGATCAGGCGACTTACAAGTCAACTAGAAAAGGACCAGCTAGAACATAGTCTACTAGTACTAACACAAGTGGAAGATCCAAGAATGGATCAGCCCATGTGTGTCACTACTGTAATAAAAGTGGACATTTTTTTTGTTGATTTTGTAAACCTAATGTTTCAGTGTGGATTTGGAAACCCAAACACAACCCTGATGATAGTAATACTAAACAATAAAGACCCAAGCAAGCTTGGGTACCTAAAAGAAAGTGATAATTATTTTTTGCAAGAACACCACAGGAAGAGAGGCAAAGGAAAATGGTATCTAGATAGTGTGTGTTCCAGTAACATGACAGGGGACAAAAACCTGTTCAAAAGAAGTCACAAAGATAAATAGAGGAAGTGTTAAATTTGGTGATGACTCAAAATGGAAGATAGTCGGCACTGGCACAGTTTCATTCAATAACAACTGTGATTTTACTGATGTTTATCCTGTAGACAGACTCAACTACAATCTTTTGAGTATAAGTCAGCTATGTGATTCAGGGAAGTAAAATTCAAGAAAACAAGTTGTGCTATTGAAGATGAGATAGGTAAAATAATCCTCCCAGGAAAAAGGTATGGAAATGTTTATGTTCTTGATGGTTTTGAAAATATAGATGGTCACATTTGCTTAACATCCATATCTGATGATCCATGGTTATGGCATAAGAAAATTGGTCATGCAAGCATGCATTTTATAGATAAACTATGCAAGAACGATTTAGTTATTGGTCTCTCTAAACTCAAATTTTCTAGAAATAATGTATGTGATGCATGTTAGATTGGTAAACAAACCAAGAACACTTTCAAAATCAAAGACATTGTGTTTACATCCAAGCCTTTGACAACTGCTTCATATGGATTTGTTTGGACCCACTAGAACTGCTAGCATAGGAGGAAACTGATATTCTATTGTTATTGTTGATGACTACTCACACTTTACTTGGGTGATTTTTCTATCTCACAATGATGAAGCTTTGAAAAATTTTGAGATCTTCTGTAAAACAATTGAAAGAGATAAGAGGTATCTTATTACAACCATTCAAAGCGATCATGGAGGAGCATTTGAAAGTAGAGCATTTGATGACTTCTGCAATGATCAAGGATACACCCATAACGTTTCATCTCCAAGATCACCCCCAATAGAATGGAGTAGTTCAGCAGAAAAATAGAACTCAGCAAGATATGTCGAGAACTATGATACCGGAATATTCCTTGCCAAACCACTTTTGGGCAGAAGCAGTAAGTACAACTTGCCACATTCTCAACAGATGTCTCATAAGACATATCTTGAATAAAACTTTATATGAACTATGGAAAGGTAAACGGCCCAACATAAGCTATTTCCATCCATTTGGGAGCAAGTATTTCATCCACAACAATGGTAAGGACAAACTTGGAAAATTTGATCCAAGAAGTGATGAAGGTATTTTTCTAGGTTATTCCAAAAATAGTAGATCTTTTAAAGTCTATAAATAAACACGCTCTTTCTGTAGAATAATCAGTACATGTTATATTTGATGAAAATAACTCTACGGTCAAGAAACTGTAGGTGATAAAGATTAACATCAAGAAACACCTCAGTCAAGCAAACCTCAAGAGTCAAATAACATGCTAGACTGTGTCATAGAGTCAACTAATTAGATTAGCAATGGTCAACCAGAATCACAGAAGGAGTCGACTACTCATACGAGCGTAACATGTCCAAATGAATGGAGGAGTGAACCAGAATATCCTTAAAAGTTCATCATAGGAGACCCAAGTGAAGGAATGAAAACCAAGGGAGCTCTCAAGAAGAAGGCAAATATAGCATTGATCTCTCAGATTGAACCAAAAAAGATAGAGGAAACTCTAAAGGACTCAATCTGGGTACAAGCAATGCAAGAAGAACTGGATTAATTTGACAAAAACCAAGTGCGGAAACTGCTGCCTAAGCCAACAGATCCTACTGTAATTAGAACAAAATGGGTTTTCAGAAATAAGCTCAATGTATGGAAAAGTTGTGAGAAACAAAACCAGATTAGAAACACAAGGGTACTCACAATAGGAAGGAAATGACTACGATGAAACCTTTGTTCCAGTAGCTCGACTGGAGTCAATACATATTTTTCTTGCATACGCATCTTCCAAAAGATTTAGACTTTTCCAAATGGATATCAAAAGTGCTTTCTTAATTGGATTCATTGAGGAGGAAGTATATGTAAAACAATCTCCCAGATTTGAAGATTCGAAGTTTCCTTACCATGTGTATAAGTTGACCAAGACATTGTATGGACTTAAACAAGCTCCACAAGCATGGTACGAAAGACTTAGGTCATTTTTACTTGATCACAGATTTATAGGAGGTAAAGTAGACACTACATTATTCATCAAAAGATCATCAGAAGGTAATCTTATTATTCAAGTTTATGTTGATGATATTATCTTTGGTAGTGATAACCCTCTTTTGTGCAAGGAATTTGCCAATCTTATTCAAAGCGAATTTGAAATGACTATGATAGGAGAGCTCACGTTTTTCCTTGGACTCCAAATCCAACAATCTGAAGAAGGAACCTTTATAAGCCAGACGAAATATAAAAAGTAGCTAATTCAAAAGTTAGGTACGAGCAGTGCTAAAGCTATTGGCACACTAATGAGCCCGTCAACAAATATTGAAGATGAAAAGGTAATCATGTTGATGAAACCAAATATCGAGGAATAATTGGCTCTTTACTTTACCTAACTGCCAGTCGACCAGATATTATGTTTAGTGTTTGTAAATGTGACAGGTTTAAGTCGGCTCTGAAGGAGTCACATATGATTTCCGTAAAGAGAATAATTAGATATCTCATTGGAACTATTTCTTACGAACTATGGTATCCACGCTCTAACAATTTTAAACTAGAAGGTTTTTCAGATGCTGATCCTGCAGGTGATAAGGAAGAAAGAAAAAGTACCAGAGGGACATGTCAATTACTTAGAAAATCATTGATATCATGGAATAGTAAGAAACAAGGCTCAGTTAAACTATCCACAATGAAGGCTGAATATATCGTAATTGGACAATGTTGTGCACAACTATTATGGATGTCTCATCAACTGGGTGACTAGGAACTATTTTCTAAACCTATTCAAATATTCTGTGATAACTCTATTGCTATATGTCTTTCAAAAAATTCTGTGCATCACTCTAGGACTAAGCATATAGATATCAAACATCATTTTATTAGAGATCATGTTTTCAAAGGAGATATAAAATTATCTTTTGTTGGCACTACTGATCAATTAGAAGATATTTTCACTAAGCCCTTACTTGAAGATAGATTTTGTCTCCTAAGAGGACTACTTGGTATTATTTCTCTTGATCATAAAAATTAGGACCTAATTGATACTTTTAAATTCTTGTAGGCTTAATGTTTTAATTTTGTCTGTTTGTACTCATTAATGTAGCGCCTCCGATTTCCCTCTCTTTTCCATCAGTTGCATCTTTCAAGAAAGGAAAACCAATCATCATGGCCTTTCACTGACACCCTTTCCTTTCTTGTGCTCAACCGTCACAATTCCACCTTTTTAATCTCAGAACCACTCTTTTCTGTCTCCATCATTTCTATCACTCAAAAACCATCTTCAGAAATCCTTCAAACTCTTTCCCAAAAGTTTCTCCCATGGCTAAACACTCCAAAATTCCTTCTGCCTCCAATAGAAAAATTACTCGTTCCAGAGGAAAACCCTCTTCTCAGCCTCCAGAACGAGACTCAACTAGTAGACCTAGGGTCTGATCACTCAGAAGTGTTTGCCTCTTCTCAAGCAGAACTCTCATATCACTCTCATCACTTAGGAGAAAAATCCCTAGGAAAAATTCCCATGGAAGACCCCATGAATCTCTTACCCCAAGAAATCAAAAATAGACATTTCAAGTTCTCTAGAGTCAAACCTCAATTTCTGGGATACCCCAAACATGGATTTCTTCGTTTATCTAAAAGACAAGCCCATTGCTCATGGCAGAGTAGTCAAACTTGGCGACATGGAAGCCCTCAATTGTAAGGTAAAGGATCTTATTCTCTTTCAAGGATGGTCAAAATTCCTTTCGGTACCCACTCCTAAAGTTTATGAAACCTTAGTGAGAATGTTTTACGCAAATCTTCGCTCTAGCAAGCCTGATAAGTTGGAATCACTAGTTTTATGTAAGCGCATTGTTCTTGATTGTTCCATGTTCGATTCAATTTTTTAGTGTAAGTGCTCTGGTTTTCCCATGCTTTTTAAGAATATTTGGCCTGATGACTTTGAAACATCTTTTGATTAAGAAAAATGTTGTATTGCTGAGTGTCCATCTGATTTCCTCCCTAACCAGTTAGGTCCCGGTGATATTAGCTTTGAAAACCGAGTTCTAGCCCACATTGTTGTAACTAGTATTCTTCCTCGCACTGGATCATTCTCCACCTTTTCTCAACGAGATACCTTTATTGTTTACTGTATTGTGACCAAACTGAAGATTAAGTTATCCTCTTGGGTCATAATTTCATGATAGAAAGTGCTGATGATCCCACCAGTTTGCCCTATGGTATGGCTATCACTCACATCTTGGAAACCCACAACATCTCTATCTCGGAATACCCTTTTTTCTCTGTTTCAAACCCCTATAATTCTAGAGTGTTTGCTCATATGGTCTATGTGTGTAAAGGGATCTTGGGTGAAGAAAAAGGATGGTGAATTCAAGAATATTCAACCTGATTCCAAGAACAAAGCCTCAGTTTCCCATCATAATGTAGGTGATCCTGCTCACTCTGATAAACTAAATTCCATTGACAACAAATTGACCATCATTTAGGATCTTCTTGCTGCCACTCAGTCATTGTAGGGGACATCCATACAATCTCCAAGGAAACAGGGTCGGATATTTCAAAGATGGGGGTCAAAATTCTCAGACTTGGAGAAAATGCAGTCAAAGCATTCAAGGAAATGCATGACATGATTGATGGGATCACCATTTCAGCCAATGCCAGCTTTGACCGACTAAAAGAGGCGATCTGCAATAATCTTACTTATGTCTTGCGTTGATAGCTGTGGAAATCTCAAACAATTCTTTTGTGTTTTGCTGTTTTTTTACTGGATAACCAGTCGCAGGATAATTTTTTTCTTTCTTTTTCTATAACTCTTCATGCCTATCATGCAAACTTTAGCATCTATAGTACTTGCCTAGCATGTAGTTATCTTTACATTGCCTGTTTTAGTTTGTGTTTATCCCCTCTTTGCTGATGTCAAAAAAGGGGGAGAAAGAACTATAAATTGCAGATACAGGAAGCACATTGCAAGAGTCGACTGAAGGAAAGACTAAAGTATGCAGCACTTGTTGTGGGGGATTCGACCGCACTCAATGAGGGGGAGTCGACTACAAGAACTACAGGGAAGTCAATTGTTGTGGAGATTGTTAATTATAAGTTTTAATGATGAACAATAATATATTACATTTGTGTAATGTCTTAAGGAATATACTAAAGGGATGCAATAAGCAATACCAGTCAGGAATAGATCAAGGGGGAAAAGCAAGATCAGCAACCCACAAGGAAGATCGACAAGAACAATCAATCAGAGATTGACGAAAGCAATCAATCATAGATTGATGGAAGCTAACAAAGAAAGGAATTAGCAATGAAAAAGGAAGAAACACCAGAGATCCGGCAAGGATAATCAATCAGAGAAGCCAAGGATCATTGAAAAGGGAAATGCAATCACTGAAAATCACTGAAGCCAAGGATCAAGGAATCCAGCGGATATGACTCAAGTACTACAGAGATATGCCCATCCGATGAAAAGCTCGTCAAGTCCATAAATAAAGGAAGATTAACGGAAACTTAACCTTATTCTTGGAAAGAATCAATCTATGATTCCTTTCAAGGACTAACTCTCTTGGGTTTGAAATCTCTCAAGATTCATGAAGGCCTCATGGAAAGTATAAATATAGATGTTCCAGACATGAAAAGAACATTCTTTGATCGAACCATCTACCCTCTTTTTGTTCTACTCCAAACAAGCATTATAGTTCTTTTAGATTGCGGTGTAACTAGTGAGAGAAGAAAGAGAGATAAACACTGATGAGGCATTGTATCAAGAAAAGAAATGAGATATACATACTAAGTTGTTGGTGTAAAGCTAAACCATTCATTCTGCACTCAAGAAACATCGATCATTGAAAGAGAACACCCTTGCAACCCAAAGGGGGTAGACTAGGATTCACATTGAACCCCAACCAGTATAAAAATTCTGGTGTCTTTATTTTTGCATTTTATTTCTACATGTACTATTATCCTGCTCTTATTTTTGGTCGACTAATTGGTAAACTAGTCAAATACTGATAGAAGTTTTCAAAAATAATCAATTCACCCCTTTCTTGTACTTTCAGTGCGAATATTAAGATGCATGACGACCAAACAAGATTAGATGAGATTAAAATGATTACATTCACTAAAAGTTGCAATTAGCACATGTTGAGGATAAAATGAGAGGTAGTTTGAGATAGCTTAATAGTGTAAAATTAAAAGAAGATTACAAAATATATGCACATGAATGTCTTATATTCATAATATTAGACGTTTTGAATTTAAATAAATAATAGTAAAAAATTTAAAATTTTGTTACATTTTATTTATATTTACAATTTTGATTAAACGATTTAATTTAATGATATTTTGTGATTTTTTCTCTATATTTTAATTTATTATTTGTTTGGATATATTTTTTTTTTTTTGTACTATACATGTCAATAATAATTTTTTATTAGTATTAAGTTAGCTATAATGCCTAAATTTTCTTCTATTTGAATAGTAAAAAAGAAATGAATAAAAGAGAAAAGAAATATTTAAAAGACAATATTGGAGATCATCTTCTTAGGTTTTAATATGCACATTACGGGGTAATTAATACATTAGAGTAAAAAAAATTGAGAATTAAGCGAGCAAAATTCCCTCTCTTTTTCTCCCTCCTTTTTCCATAGGGCACGATATCTTTCAGAAGGGCTCAATTTCCTTTTCCCAACTCACGAAATTTTTCAGGAGGCTTCCCTTCCCAACTCGCCCGAAAGATAAGCTCAATTCCCCTTCTACATCATCTTCTCTACATAGTAAGTCGGTGCAATCCGAAAAATAAAGGATTGTCATGCTCTTTCTTATTTTCTGCTGCGTTATTTTTTGTTTACTTTCCGATGTAGAGTTTGCAACCGAAGTTGTTTAACTATTCTTGTGGATCTGTATATTATTACAATTATTGGGTCAAATTTTGATTCATTATTCTGTTGTCCTTTATTCTCGAGTTCCTGATTACAAATGAGTGTGTACTTTTAAGAGCCTAGATTTTTTTACTGTGTGTTTTGCTCTTCAATTTTGCTTCGGATAGTAAAAATATGGTGTTCAGATTATGAGTTTTTGAAAAACTAAATTTATCATGATTCTTATTTTATCAGTCAGTGTTTTTTTGTGTGCTTTACATTCTATTTAGACATCCATAGAAGGCTAAATGCTCCAGTACCAATGAAAACAGGGGTGTGTGATGATCCAAGGGGTCATCACCTGTTTTATTACCCCATTCCGTACTCCCAAGGCCTTGAAAACCTCATTTGTAGTTGCCTCAATTTGTGTGCGCATTCTGGGCGCGTAGCTGGGCAGCTTAAATATGAAATTCTGTGAAAAAATGCTAAGATTTGATACTAACATGAATAAATTTGACTTCGGTCAACATTTTTGTTAAATGGACCCGCACCCATGATTTGACGGTCTTGGAGGGTCCGTAGGAAAATATGGGACTTGTGCGTATGCCCGGAATCGAATTCTGAGGTCCCAAACCCGAGGAATGAATTTTTGAGTAAAATTGTTTTCTGAAAATATTTAAGGAAAATGAAAATTAAATCTGATTAGAAAGTGATGGTATCGGGCCCGTATTTTGGTTCCGGCGTCCGGTACAGGTCTTATATATGGTTTAAGTCCTTTCTGTAAAGTTTGGTTGAAAACAGATTTCGTTTGACGTGTTTCGGACTAATAATGGAAAATTTGATATTTTATGAAGTTTTATAAAATTCATGGATTTTGAGGTTAATTTGATGTATATGATGTTATTTTAGCGATTTGATCGCACGGATAAGTTCATAGGATGTTTTTGAGGTAGTGTGTGTATTTGGTTTGGAGCCCCGAGGGCTCGGGTTAGTTTTGGATAGGCCACGGATTGCATTTTTGAACTTGGAAAGCTGCTGGTGTGACTGTCGCAAATGCGAGCTACACGTCGCAAATGCGAAGATTGGTCTGGGCAGGCCTGATCGCAAATGCGACCAAGAGGTTCGCAAATGCGAAGATTTATCTGGGCAGGCCTGATCTCAAATGCGACCAAGAGGTTTGCAAATGCGAAGGTTAACCTGGGCAGGCGTGATCGCAAATGCGACCAAGAGGTTCGCAAATGCGAAGGCTGGGAATGTCTGAAGGGTTCGCAATTCCCATGCCAACCAGTAGCCTGCACTGTACAAAACCGAATTTGTTTACTTCATATTTCATATTTTCTCAAACTCAAACACTCTTAGGCGATTTTTCCAAGAACAAGGCTTCTTCCAAATCATTTGTAAGTTGGGTTTCACTCAATTCTTTAAATCATTAACACCATTTAACATGTTTTCAACTTAAAATCAAAGATTTCCATGGGTGAAAATTGGTGTTTTGGGTAGAACTTGGGTTTTACTAAGATCGGGATTTGAGTGGGTGATTGACCTCCGATTTGAGAGATTCTTATATGGCTAAACTCGTGAGAGTACGAGGGTTTTGAAATGTAAAATTCACCCGACTCCGAGATGCTGGACTGAGGGGAATTTTGGTCATTTCACCTAATTTCACGTCGTAACCTTAAATTTAATAGTAGAATCAGTGCATGAGATGTTATTTAAGGTATGAAATTTATTTGAATAGAGTTGGGCCATTCGGAGTCGGATTCTCGTGGAAAACGTGTGGTTTCGGGTTGATTGCTATAGTTCGGACCGGAGGTAAGTGTTTGGTCTAACCTTAGCTTGAGGGAATAGGAGTTGAGTATAATTTGCTACTTGCTAATTGTCAAATACGATGTATAGGCATGGTGACGAGTATCTATACATTGGTTTCTAGCATGACCGTGAGTCCTTATATTGTGAATATTCTGATTTTGTGGTAATTTCCATGCTTAATTGATGATTTCTATATGTTGTGAAGATATATGAGATAATTGTATCCTTTGGAGCATTCGCTCAGAATGTAATATGAATGATGAAGGTGTATGAGAAATTGTATACTTTGGAGCATTGGCTCAGATTGTACTACGAATGATGAAGGTGTAATCTTTAAACTCTGTTGGAGCATTGGCTCAGATTGTAATACGAATGATGAAGATATATGAGATAATTGTATCCTTTGGAGCATTGGCTCAGGTTGTAATACAAATGATGAAGATATATGAGATAATTGTATCCTTTGGAGTATTGGCTCAAGTAATAGAGTAAATTATGAAATGAAGTGAAAGAAAGAGAAAGAGCTACTAAAATATACCCTTGCCGGGTCATTGTTACTTTTGATATTGTCTTCCTCATTGGGATGTTGAGATTACTGTTATTGTTCCCTTGCCGGGATTTAATAATTTAATTGATGTTCCCTTTCCGGGATTTAATTGTTTAATTGATGTTCCCTTGCCGGGCTTTCTATTTTATTCTTCTTACTCCCTTGCCCTTGTTTGTGATTGTTGTTTGGGTGAGGAAGAGTGTTAAAGCACAAAGGGTGATGCCGTGTCGTACGATGTACCATTCCGTACCGATATTCATTGATTATACTATGAGGAAAGAGAGTTAAAGCACGAAGGGTGATGCCGTGCATCGTTTGATATTGTTCCCTTGCCGGGGTTATTATTTCTATTCTGTTTACTCCCTTGCCCTTGTTTGTGATTGTTGTTTGGGTGAGGATGAGTGCTAAAGCACGAAGGGTGATGCCGTGCATTGTTTGACATTGTGAGGAAAGAGTGTAAAGCACGAAGGGTGATGTTGTGCCGTATGATGTACCATTCCGTACCGATATTCATTGATTATAATGTGAGGAAAGAGAGTAAAAGCACGAAGGGTGATGTCGTGCCATGATTTACATTGTTTACATTATACATTGCATAGTGAGGACGAGAGTAAAAGCACGAAGGGTGATGCCCTGCAAGTTTGTGATTTCTTGTCCTTACTGATGTGCTGGCTTTGTTGTTCTTTTCCTTATTGAGATGTCTTATATGAAACTGTTATCTCCCCACAGCATGTTCCCCTTCCTTTATTAATTGTTTTCTCCCTATATTTCTTATCCGTTGTATATATGTATATCTATTTATTTGAACTGCACATGTTTATTTGGTATTCTGGTTCTAGCCTCGTCACTACTTCACCGAGGTTAGGCTAGGCACTTACCAATACATGGGGTCGGTTGTACTAATGCTACACCTGCACTTCTTTATGTTCTGCAGATTACGCATCTGGACCCGGAGGACATCATTAGTGGGAGTGTCTTCTAGCGTATCCTAGAGGCTTCAAGGTATACCCGCTGGCGTTCGTGGGCCTTGGTGTCTCTTCCATCCCTTGATTTCACTTCTGTCTTGTTTTTTTCTCCCTCTAGTTTCAGAGATAGCTATGTATTCTCTTTTCCGACTTGTATTTAGCAGTCTTGTAGACAGTTCGTGAGTTTGTGACTCCAGGTTTTGGGAAAAGTTTACGCGTTGTCGTATCATGTTCTCCTTATTTAGCTTGAGATCGTATTTATTTCCGCTGTTAAACTGTGAACCGTTTAGTTTATCCTATTAAATTGATGTTAATATTCTAGTTTATCTATACACATTGGCTTGTCTAGCGGGTTCAACGTTAGACGCCATTACGGCCCGATGGTGGGAGTTCGGGGCGTGACAGGGTGAATGTAGTGCATTGTTGACGGGTTCAATTAAATCCATAACTTTCGATGCGGAATAAAAATTTATATGTAAAAATTCATTAAAATTGAAAAAATAGTAGATATTGTATACGGTTAAAATCGGGCCCACCCAATTTCACTATTTGATCGAGATTAGGATGTTGCATCGAAGGCCGACTTCGATTAAATCACGAGGATAAGGCACCGAGTTCAAGACCGAAGTATATGTCAAGATCGAGGTTGGTAACAATTGAAGCCATGTAAGATAGGCACAGAGTAATATCGGAGACGACATAGTAACGGAAAAGCGAGATATCCGTGATTGGTCAAGGATCACGGTGTAAATCTCAAAATAGATCAAATCAGAAATGGTTAATTAGCTAATAATGTGATTTCCTTCTGTAAATAGAGTTATACCATAAGTAGAATTCCACTACTATATAAAGGGGAGTCCTAATCATTTGTAAACATCGTTATTCAGAGAGATCAAAGAAATATAATTATTTCTTTCTCACTTACATTGTACATCAGCTTGTTTTATTTTCTAATTGTTCTTGCACCTATCAGTTCGAGAGTACTTCGACTCGAGGGCTGAGTTCTGTCTAAACAACTGGTTTGCTTTATTTATAATTTAATTTTATCATTCATCTTCATATTTATCAATTGGTGTTAAGTGAAATCACATATCCTTAAAATCACAATATAAGTTTAATTGTTATCCAAATTTTAGGATAAACAATTTGGCACCCACCGTTGGGCTAAGGATAATAGTGATTGCTTAATACTGATTTCGATAACACACACTACTTTACGCTTGTTCTTGTAAGTGCTTTTTTTTAGGATAAAACATGTCAAACTCACAAATAGCACCCTCACATGGTGACGACGGCCTCGGATTTCACGGGGAAAATGACAATATAGCTGCCCCAGGGGTCGAGGTGCCTCAATGTCACGACCCAATTTAATTTTACCTCCGTTGGATATCGTGATGGCACCTAGTCTTAGGGACTAGGTAATCAACATTTACTGAATAAAAACAAAAAATATATATATAAAAAAAGAAAATCTAACAGTATCGATATAGAAATTATACATAATTACAATTTTCCCAAAAAAAAAATGGTAGTACAAGTCATAAGATCTATAGAGTATACTACAACTTCTAAATACAACTGTTTGGAAATAAGTAAAAACAGTGTGAATACAAAATAGGAAGGTGACTCTGAAGCCTGCAAATGTGGCAACAAGTATACCTTGAGTCTCCTCAGGAAGAATCCTCACAACTACTAACGATCAATACCTGGATTTGCACAAAAATGTGCAAAAGTGTAGTATAAGCACACCACAACATACATAATCAATACCAAACGAACATCAGGGTCGAGGATGATCAATTTGGGACCCCCTCCGATTCTGTCAATCTGAATAGGCCCGTAGGTATAAATCAGAGGAAGATTGACATGGAACCTCGGTCGAATAGAGACTGATATCGCCATACAACGCAGATCGCAGAAATAGCGGCCCAGGATGCAATCACATCCGAAATGATTAAAGGAACGATCGAGGGAAGAGGTCTCGAGGACTCATGAGAAAGAGTGGTTTCAATAAGCATGCTGATCCCATAGAGACACCACGATTATCCGAGTACAACTTAGTATCGGCGCATCAGGTTTTGTGTCGGCTATTGGGAGAATCAAAGATACTAGATGGCCCAGACCCCTACAAACCGATCCTTCCCAAAGAAACCCCAATCAAATATGCAAGTACCATGGAACACATCGCAACAGAACCGAAGACAACTGGGGGAGAAGGTAGCCCGTCTATTCAACGAGGGCCATCTTCGAGAGTTCTTGAGGGATCGAGCTAAGAACCAGTTTAGAGACAGGGTCGCCAACAGGAAAAACGAGCAGGAAGAACCACAACACGTGATTCATATAATCGTTGGTGGGGTCGATATTCCACAAGGGCCCGTGTTCAAACACACTAAAGTATAAATTACTAGGGAGAAACCGACCCGAGATTATGTGCCAGGAGGCACCGTATATTTCAACAATGAGGAAATAGAAGGCATCTCTCAACCCTACAATGACGCTTTGGAAATTTTTATCATTATGAATAAAATTCAGGTTAAGACTGTTTTAATTGAACCAGGGAGATTGGCCAAAATTATTCGATTTAGGGTCGTGGAGCAGCTCAGCCTACAAGATGAAATCATACCCGCAGCTCGGGTCCTCAATGGTTTCAACATGGCCAGTGAAACAACTAAAGGTGAAATCATTCTACCGGTAAAAATAGCCGGGACTATTCAAGAAACCAAGTTCCATGTAATTGACGGAGATATGAGGTACAACGCATGCTCGGAAGACCCATGATTCACAATATGAGGGCGGGCCCTTCAACCCTTCACCAAATGCTGAAATTCCCAATGCTGGATGAAGTGAAAGCGGTCTATGGGGAACAACATGATACAAAATAAATGTTCGCGATCGATGAGGTAATATCGATATCGCCGCTTTCGCCAACAAAAGGGATCAGAGAACAAAGTGAAACAGGAGGCCAAATAGCAGCCACCAGCCTCGACCCAATCGGAGAAACAGGGAACGGATGAGGACGATGACTACTAGATCCCTCGATCCTTCATAATTCCCGAGAATTTCGACGCCACCAAATCAACAGTCGAAGAGCTAGAACAGGTCATATTGATCGAATACCTACCCGATCGAAAGGTATACCTAGGTACGGGGTTAACCCCCAAACTTAGGAAAAAACTGATTAAATTTCTTATCGATAATATGGATTGTTTTTCTTGGTCCCATTTAGATATGACAGGGATCCCACCGGAGATTACAACATATCGATTTAGCCTGGACCCGAAGTTCAGACCGGTAAAACAAAATAGAAGGCCCCAATTCAAGGTAAAACACGCATTCATCAAGGACGAGGTAACCAAACTTCTCAAAATAAGATCCATTCGGGAAGTAAAATATCTCGAATGGTTAGCAAATGTAGTTGTAGTCCCTAAAAAAAGGAACAAACTTAGGATGTGCGTAGATTATAAAGAATTAAACAAAGCATGCCCTAAAGACTCTTTTCCTGTGCTGAATATCGATTGCATGATCGATGCCACAGACGGCCATGAGATTCTTAGTTTTCTCGATGCCTACTCTGGGTACAATCAAATACAAATGAACTCGGAGGATCAGGAAAAGACTGTTCATCACTAAGTACGGCACATTGTTATAATGTAATGTCGTTTGGGTTAAAAATGACGGTGCTACTTACCAACGCCTAGTAAACCAAATGTTCGAAGAACAAATAGGTAAATCAATGGAGGTTTATATCGACGATATTCTAGTTAAGTCCCTGCGCGTAGAGGATCATTTAACACATTTGTAGGAAACCTTCAATATATTGAGAAAATTATGACCTCGTACGATCGTATCGGGTGAGCAACAACTGCTTCGTCACAATACTTACTTATGGGCTAACAGGTCACACTTTGGCCAAGTATCCTACAAAGAGGCTCCCGAGAGCCAGAAGTATTAAAGGAATGGGCGCATTATGACATCTTAAGATGCCTCGCCCAAATGAATTAGTTGGTACTAGAAATATTAGAAAAAGTGACTGAAATGAGTAATAAGAAGTGAAAAGGACAGAGACACTTCCCAACCAGAAAGCTAAGTTCCCACTGATGGTATACTTAGTGTAAGCGAGCTCTAAGATCACATCTTTGGAATAAAATCCAGTTAGAAAAGGAAATCCAATTAGAGATAAGCTACCCATGAGCATCATGGCATAGGTAAAAGGGAACGAGGAGGCAACCTCCTCCCCCCCCCACACACACATAAAGCTCAATCCTGAGAAATGTGCATTCGGGGTCGGTACAGGCAAGTTCCTCGGCTTTATGGTGTCAAATCGGGGGATAGAGATCAACCCCGATAAAATCAAGGCAATCGAAGACATCATAGTCGTGGACAGCGTTAAGGCTGTACAAAGATTAACAGGGTGGATAGCCGCCTTAGGCTGGTTTATCTCGAGGTCTTCAGATCGAAGTCACAGGTTCTTCTCACTGCTCAAAAAGAAGAACAATTTTGCTTGGACCCTAGAATGCCAACAGGCATTGGAAGAGTTAAAACGGTATCTCTCGAGCTCACCATTGCTTCATAATACGAAAGCGGACGAGAAACTCTACTTGTATTTGGTAGTCCCGGAAGTCGTAGTAAGTAGGATCCTAGTTTGAGAAGAGCAAGGTACGCAATTTCCTGTTTACTATGTTAGTCGGACTTTATGTGAGTCCGAGACTCGGTAACCACACTTATAAAAATTAGCGCTTGCTCTAATAAGCGCGTCTAGGAAATTAAAACCATATTTTTAGTGCCACTGAATTTGTGTGGTGACCACTTATCCCCTTTGTAAAGTTTTGCACAAGCCCGAATTCTCGGGCCGATTGGCTAAATGGGCCATCAAAATTAGTGGGTATGATATCGAATATCAATCCTGAATGGCCATCAAGTCTCAAATCTTAACAGACTTCGTGGCCAACTTCACATTAGCCCTCTTACCCGAGGTTGAAAAGGAACTTTTGTTAAAACGGGTACATCTTCGGGGGTGTGGACCCTTTTCACAAATGGCGCTTTGAATGTGAAGGGATCTGGGCTAGGCATCATTTTGAAGCCGCCCACAGGCAATACAATTAGACAATCTATCAAAACTTCTAAGTTGACTAACAATTAGGCCGAGTATGAGGCCATGATTGCAGGTCTCGAAATGGCTAAAAGCTTGGGAGCAGAGCTTATCGAGGCCAAATGTTACTCCCTACTTATGGTAAACCAAGTCAATAGAACCTTCGAGGTTAGAGAGGATCAAATGCAGAGGTACTTGGACAAACTACATGTAAAGATACATCGGTTTAAAGAATGGACCATACAGCATGCGCTTCGAGAACAGAACAGTAAGGCCGACGCCCTTGCAAATTTGGGGTCATCAATCGTAGATGGAGAAATTAGCTCGGGGACTGTCATACAACTTTCAAAGTCAGTAATCGAAGAAGGCCACGCCAAAATAAACTCCACGATCCTAACCTGGGATTGGAGGAATAAATATATCGAGTACCTAAAAACTGGGAAGCTCCCATCAGACCTTAAGGAATCGATGACTCTACGAACAAAGGATTCACGATTCACATTGGCCGAAGAGGGAACACTATATAGAAATATGTTCGGTGGACCATTGGCAATATGTTTGGGTCCGGAAGACACCAACTAAGTCCTACTAGAAATTCATGAGGGTAATTGCGGAAATAATTCTGGTGCCGAATCACTGATTAACAAAGTCATCAGAGCGGGATACTTTTGGGCCAATATGGAAAAATATACTAAGGAATTTGTTCGAAAATGCGATAAGTGCCAAAGATATGCGTCGATGATCCACTAGCCCTGAGAGAAACTTCATTCGGTCCTATCCCCATGGCCGTTCATGCAATGGGGAACGGATATCGTTGTCCCTCTACCATCGGCCCAAGGTAAAGCTAAATTCATCCTATTTATGACTGACTATTTCTCTAAGTGGGTTGAAGCACAGGCTTTCGAGAAGGTTAGATAAAAAAGAAGTTATACACTTCATCTAGGATCACATCATATGTCGATTCGGGATACCTGCCGAAATGGTATGCGACAATGGAAAACAATTCATCGTTAGAAAAATAACAAAGTTTCTCGAAGATCACAAAATAAAAAGGATCTTGTCAACTTTGTATCATCCTAGTGGGAACGGACAGGTTGAATTAACAAACAAGACCATCATTCAGAATCTAAAGAACTGATTGAATGACACTAAAGGAAAATGGAGAGAATATTGCCCGAAGTATTTTGGGCGTATCGAACAACGTCAAAATCCAGTAGGGGGGCAAAACCGTTCTCCTTAGTATATGGTGCCGAAGCTCTGATCCCAGTCGAGGTCCAAGAAACTAGCGTCAGGTTTTGATACACAACGAAAGAGTCAAATCACGAGGCTATGAATACAAGCCTCAAATAACTAGATGAAAAATGGGAAGCCGCCCCCGTTCGAATGACCGCACAAAATCAGCACATCGAAAGGTACTACAACCGAAGAGCCGATCCTCGCCACTTTAGAATCGGGGACTTAGTTCTGAGAAAAGTCACCTGCAATACTCGAAACCCAAACGAATGAAAACTTGGCCCAAATTGGGAAGGACCGTATCAGGTCCTCAATATCATTGGAAAAGGATCCTACAAACGTGGCACGATGAACAACGAACAATTGACAAATAATTGGAACATATCACTTCTCAAACGATATTACTGTTAAGGTATGACCTTCTCCTTTTTCATTTATATTTTATACTAACTTGTTGCAGGTGTTCGATCGAAGGCATTGAATTTTTCTTCGAACACGAAGTCCTTAGGTCTGAAAGCACGCGTTTCACTCTTTTTTCCTTCGACCGGATTTTGTCCCAAATGGATTTTTCCGGCAAGGTTTTTAACGAGGCAACCAATGTTCGCGATAACTTAGAGTAATTCAACAGTATCTGGGGATTCTTTACAATCAACCTCGAATACTAGGGGGAATCACCCTCAGATGTATTCGAGGAAAATACTTTGTGTCAGCAGGTAAATTTTTGTAAAGGGCCAAACAGTCAAATAAACCATGTCCATATAGATTACTTGAGCCCTAGTAGCAAAACATGTACGCGTGTATGATCTATTGAAAGAAGTATTTTTTTTCCTTACCAGATGTTCCATGCCTTAGTAAAATTTCTACTTTACAATTTCATGCTTATGGATCTATTGCGGAAACTAGCTCAAGGACCGATCGCAACTAAAGCTCGAATTGTTAACCCCGTACTCGGGGACTACCGTCCAAAAATCGACATGCTCGAATTATTAAACTTTGAGACCGTAAGACCTTAAAAAGGCAATCCTCGATTTCATAGGCCAAGGCCACCCCACTCGGGGACTGACGCTTCGAACAAGTTCGAAGTATAATTGGAAAAATAAGCCCAAGAGGCAAATCCGAAGGCTACGGCCAAACTAACACAGTTAGGAGACGTCCGAATTCTGTAAGTAAAATAGGCCTTTGAATACTTTTATAAACCGGTTAAAAAGGCTACCCTCGGCAAAATAACCAAAGGGTTTCGACAACGTCAGCCCTCGAAAAACCCTAAGGGGTATCGAACTGTTCGACCTTTCGAACAATTTAGTACTGAAAAAAAATTATGCTAAAGCACAAAAAAACAAAGGGTATCGATGACACTAAACCCTAAACAAAACCCAACGGGTACAGACTTACTTCGTGCTAAGGCATGAGCAATTCTTATTTGATTTTACTTCTTAAGCCGAGAAGGGGAAAAAGCCAATCTTTTGAGGCCATATCGGCCCAATTCAAGAGCTTAAGGGCCGTTACATTTTTTGAGTACGAGAAATCATCCTCACTCAACTAAAACCTAAGGGTTTTCCTACTTTTAGTTCGAACAAGTACTCACTCGACTACAAAGACTATATTGGTTTGACTTCGGTCAAGTTGCCTACGTTTCAAATTCACAAACAAAATTCTCAAAAGTCGAGACAAAGATCAAAACGGAAATATTTTATATATGTGAAGGTATTTACAAAATACCAAACGGGGTCCTACATAAAAGAAAAATTAAAAATACAAAAGCTCCTAAATATTCTCGGGGGTAGCTTCTTCATCGGGCTCCTCCCCATTCTCGGCCCACTCTAGTTTCGGCTTCATGCTCTTTTTCCTTTGCTTTTTCTTCAGCAAGATCGAAACCTCAAGCATGGATCTTCTCGAGGGTTTCCCTCCGAGATTGGCATTTGGCGAGTTCGGAAATCCAATATGCACGGGTTTGAGCAATCTCAGTGGCCTCTCTCGCTTGAACTTGAGCGGCTTTAGCATCGGCCCGATAGATGGCCACAGATGCCTCAACCTCAGTCTTTTCTTTCTCGATCTCAGATTTGGCCTTGGCGAGTTCGGAAGCCAACCGAGCCTCGAGCTCTTCTATCTTCCCTACCTGAGCTGAATTTTTCTCCTTCATGCCTCGAAGTTGGCTTTAAATCGATTACAATTGGGCTAGAGAAGTTTCCTTTTCTGCAGCAAGGCGAACCATGCTTTCTTTCAACCTGTAGGACTCCGCCTTCACCCAATTGACCTCCTCATAGAGCTACTCGATCCTCTCGATCTTTTGTTGTAGCTGTGATATTGAAATATTAGCTTCCGTTCCCGGATCAAGACCATGGGCTTTTAAGAGTATCATTACCTGCTCGATCAGCTCGGTCTACTCCTTGTGAGCTGTATCTAAATCGGCTCGGAGGTCCTTGATCCCCTCACCTTTTTTCCCGCAAAGAAGTTTGAGGGCATTCCTCTCCTCCGAAAGCCTTTGGAGTTCGGCCTCACATTGGCTTAGTTCAGCGTAGGACTTGGAAAAACCCTATATGGGAAAGAAAGGGAGTTAGATAGAAGATGGAGGAATACAAAATCAACAAAGGTATTAAGACTTACCTGGTTCAAAATTCGTTGAGCCTCTTCTAAGAGTCCGGATGCGTCATTCAGGTCAGAAGCATCTTCAACCCCGGCAAAGCAATCCCGGAAGGGATCCTCCCCTCCGGGGACTCCGCCTACCTCGGTGATCCTCAACGCTTGAGCATCCCTTTATCGCCTCTTTGGAAAAGGAAGGAAAAGTTGGTGAGTCACCTATTATCACTTCCCCAAGTGGGTCACTTGGGGCGTTCTTTTCAACTCGAAGGGTTTCAGGACCGGTCCTCTCGTACATGCTCGTCGTCTGACGGGAGGCAGCCTCGATGTCTGGCGATTCGAGGACTTTGCCTGAATCCTTCTCCAAGGCCTCCTCATCAATAGGCGGGGCCTCACTAACCACCACTAATTCAACGTCCTTGGGGGCTCTATCGTATTCTTCACTCGGTCCACCAGCACTGAGCCATCATCTTCATCTGCTTCTTCTTTCTCCCTTAGCCGCTGAAGTATATGGGCAGGGACAGCATCTATCTTCGATTTTCTAATCGAACTCTTCTTCTTCTTGGGGTTTGGGTCCTCAGAGGTCTATGCCCTCTTTCTCTTGTTATCCTTCATCGGTTTCGGAATTAGGGCCGAAGCCTCTTCCTCACCAGATGGAGACTTCATGACCGCATCTTTACTCAGGCCTACACATAAGAAAATTGAATGAGTATAGAAGGATATTGTGATCAATTAATCAGATATGTAAGAATGAGGCTTACCATGATTCTTGGCCTCCCATTGGCCTTTTGCTAGATCACGCCAACAACGCTCGGCATACGAAGAGGTTGAGGCCAGTTTCCTAACCCAGCTCTCAAGATCGAGGATCGGACGGGGCATCCAAGCAACCGCTACATCGTGAAAAAAGACATTAGTAAGAAAAGGCATAAGGACAAAATAATGCATGGAAACTAATAGTAAAGTAATACTTACGCTTTGTGTTACATTTCTCAGGAAATGGCATCTTCTCTGCCGAGATGAGGTCGGAAGTCTTCACTCGAACAAACCTAGCCATCCAGCCTCGATCTTTGTCCTCGTCGATGCTCGAGAACAACACCTTGGTTTCTCAACGCTGGATTTTAATCAACCCTCGATAGATACAGGGGTTGTACAACCTAATGAGGTGGTCGAGAGTGAATGACAACCCCTCGACTTTGCTTGAAAATAATCGGAGCATGATGACTATTCTCCAAAAGGAAGGATTGATTTGGCCTAAGATCACTTGGTACTGACGGCAAAAGTCGATAATGACGGGGTCTAGGGGGCCCAGTGTTGAAAGGGTAAGTGTAAACACTTAGATACCCTTCCACGTGGGTGGTGATACTTTCTTCGGGGGTTGGAATCACCACCTCTTTATTTCGCCAATTGCAGTTTATCTTCACCTACTCGAGGTACTTCTCAATTATCAAGAAAATGTTCCTCGACATATGCTCGCATCGACCAGAGACCAAGGAAGCTTTCTCGATCTTAAAGTCAGAATTAAGGTCACACCTGCCGAGAACGCACTTTTCAGGGCGCGGATCCACCGGCATTTTATCACCAGCCGGCTGTGAGGAAGAAGCTTTTTCCTTTTAGGGAACTGTTTTGGATGTTTTTCCATTTTTGTTTATGCTTGAAGAAGAAAGAAGGAGATAAAACCTGAAGTTAGAGAAAAGATTAACAACGAAGCTTGAAGGTCTGTAGAAAGAAAGAACTTAGGAGAGTTAAGAACCTTGGAGATTAAAAGAAAGTGAAATTAAAACTTGAATCAATGAAGAGAATTCATATTTATGAGATTCATGGTGACATTTCAACAGCCCTAGTAGTCGACCACCAATTGACGCGCATTGCTGATTTTGGGAATTGTACCGACGAGACGTTTCGGTCACTTTCGCCGCTTACGTCATGAGGATGATGTCACGACAGGTCGAGGTAAAAAATTGAAGGCTCAATTCGTTTCTTGTCATTACATTCCAAAAATAGGGGGACTATCTGTATAGGGTTAAAATCGGGCCCACCCGATTTTACTATTTGATAGAGATCAGGATGTTGCGTTGAAGGCCGACTTCGATTAAATCACGAGGATAAGGCACTGAATCAGAATCAAAATGTCTGTCGAGATCGAGGTTGGTAAAAATCGAAGCCAAGTGAGACAGGCACTGAGTAATATGGGAGACGGCATAGTAACGAAAAAGTGAGATATCCGTGACTGGTCAATGATCATGGCGTAAATCTCGGAACGGATCAAATCAGAAATGGTTATTTAGATAATCATGTGATTTCCTTCTGTAAATAGAGTTACATCATAAGTAAAATTCCTCTACTATACAAAGGGGAGTCATAATTATTTGTAAACATCATTATTCAGAGAGATCAAAGCAATACAATTCTTTCTTTCGCGCTTACATTGTTCATCAGCTTGTTCTATTTTCTAACTATTATTGTACCTATCAGCTCAAGAGTACTTCGACTCGAGGGCTGAGTTTTATCTGAACAAATGGTTTGCTTTATTTATAATTTAATTCTATCATTTATCTTCATATTTATCAATTGTTGTTGAGTGAAATCACATATCCTTGAGACCATAATATAAGTTTATTTGTTATCCAAATTTAGGTAAACAAATATGAACCCATAACTTTAAATATATAATGTGTTCAATGCTAAAAACTTCAAAAGTTGAACCCATAGGATTTAAATTCTGAATCTGCCTCATGGATTGGCATGATAGCACCGATGGGTAAGTTAGCTTCTTAACTCATTTATTGGCAAGACACTCTTTTCAGAGAAAACTTATCTTTTATATAACATGCTTCTTGAATTACATGAAGCTACAATAACTGAATAATATTTGCACCATTGAATATCTGTTGCATTAAGTAGTATAGAGTAATTTGTTTCATATATTACAGTTGTTATTGATATAGATACTGGACGGATTCATGTCTTACAGGATTTGATTAAGGTCCTCAACATATATACATGAGATGTTGAAGTAAACTAGTTGTATATATATTTCATTTGTTATGATAGATGTATTTGAATTTGTGATGTTTGTTACTCTATTTTAAGAAATACTTATATCATACTCCTTCATATTTCCCTTTTCATAATGCATGAATTGTTCGGGTGAAAAGAAGCATGGTGAAGGGATATGTAACGACCCGACCAGTCATCTTGAGCTCTAGCACGGCGTTTATTAGTTTGAGGTCATGAGCAGTTTTATTTCAAGTATTATGACTTGTAGGTGTGGTCGGAACTGAATTTCAGGAAGTTTGAAGTCAATTTAGGAAGAAAATTCTCAATTCGGAAGCCTTAAGTCGGAAGAATCAACTAAGATTGGAATTTTGAGTAAACAACCTCCGAATTAGGATTTGAAGGTTCCAGCAGGTTCGTATGATGATTTCGGACTTGGGCGTATGTCCGGATCGGGCTTTGGATAACCCGGGAGCGTTTCGGCGCATATTATGGAAGATAGCATTTTAGAAGAATTTCATAAATTTGGGATGTAAGAAATTTTAATGTTATAGATGTCCGTTTGGGATTCCGATTCTAGGAATAGCTTTGTATGGTGATTCTGTAGTTGGGAGTGTGATCGGAAGTGAATTCGGATGTCCGTAGGTCATTTTGAAGTCATTTGGCTAAAGATAGAAATTTGAAGGTTTTCGAGAAGTTTGATCGAGAGTTTGACTTTTTGATATCGGGGTCGGATTCCAATTCCGAAAGTTGGAGCAGGTCTGTAATGTCGAATATGACTTGTGTGCAAAATTTGGGGTCAATCGGACGTGATTTGATAGGTTTTGGCATCGGATGTAGAAGTTTGAAATTTCAAAGTTCATAAAGCTTGAATTGGAGTGCGATTCATGATTTCGACGTTATTTTATGTGATTTGAGGCCTCGAGCTAGTTCGTATTATGTTTTGGGACATGTTGGTATAATTGGTTAAGCTCCTGAGGGCCTCGGGTGGATTTCGGAAGGCTAACGGAATGGATTTCGGGCCAAAATAGCTACTGAAATTTCTACGGCAAATCTGCTTTGGACAGCAACTGATGCATCAAAGAGCTAACTTTAGAAGCATATATATCAAAATATATAAGGAATCTGAAAATTTGAAAAACATAAAAGTTGTAGCCCTTGAATTATAGTTTCCATAAAGTTAAATCATTCATGATTTGGACATTTTATCAGATAGTTATGATCAATTGAAGATGGATGGTGGAGCAGTTTCGACAGAATTTTCTGATGCATGGAGCCGACTTTAGAAGCTCATATCTCAGAATATATAAAGAGTTATATGGTGTACAACCTATCAAATTAAAGATCTTCGAGTCTAGGATCTAAATTTGGATATTTCTACAAGGAGTTATGGGCGTTTTAACAGAAGGTGTACAGCAAGGAAAAATTATAATAGGATGTACAACCTGCACAACGCAAGGTACAACTCGATGAAGCCTAGGAAGGTTGTTTTAAACACGAGCTTTGGCCCATTTCTTTCATTACTTTCATTTGGTTTGGACGATTTTGGAGAGCTCAAGGAGGGATTTTCACCAAGCAACACTAGGTAAGTGATTTCTTCCTATTTTTGAGTTAAATATGTGATCTTACATGGATTTAGACATGGAAATTAGTAAGAAATTGGGCTTTTTGGAGGAAAACCTAGAAATTAGTACTTTTGAATTTTACCATGAATTTGAGCATGAAAATTAGAGAAAATTGTATATTTGAGTTAGTAAAGCTATGGGTAGAATTTATCTTTGAGAAATTTCGGAATCCGGGCACGTGGGCTCGGGGCATTTTGGTCAGTTCCTTGAGCGAAGATGGGAATTTATATAATTTGAATTGTTAACAAATATTAGAGTATAATTTTATTGGTTTGTCGTTATTTGGATAGTTTTGGGGCGTTGTGCATCCATTGGAGTCGTCGGAAGGGCTTGGAAGCCGGCTATGGAATTTTGGAGCGAGGTAAGTCTCCTTTCTAACTTTGTGAGGGGGAATTGTCCCTATAGGTGAACTAAATAAATACATGTTATTATTTGCGGGGGCTACATACGCACGAGGAGTCCGTGCGTAGCTACTATTATGCCATGTCCGGTTAGTCTAGGACCCACTAACATGCTTTACATGATGTACTTGTGACCTTATCAGTAAAATATCATGTGATGCTTTCAATTAGTATCTAAATCTCTGATAAGGATTAGAGTTTACTTTTCTTAATTACCTAGAAGGAGAATTGATTCTTCCTTGGATAATTGTATTTCGGATAAATCTATAAGTTTGGAACCTTGTCGAAATTGGCAAGTAAATCTCCAGAAAGGTTTTAAATACTATTCTCATGTTTATTAAAAGGATAATTTATCACTTCATTGAACAACAAATTTTCCTGATAAAATGTGGTATATTGGTGTGAATATGTGTAACTTTGGGTGCCTGAGTCGCATGTATGATTCGCGAGCAGGATGACCCTGTATTTATGTATATTTATACGGGGACCCGAGTCGCAGGTATGATTTGCGATCGGGGTAGCCCTAGTATTATGTTAACCGCGTCGTATGTTCGATTCGCGAGCGGGGCAGATAGATGCATCTATGGTTCAGGCCGTTCGACCCTTGGCAATGCACATTTTATTATTGCTGGTCCGCGCCGTTCGACCCTCGGCATTTTCTTGCGCATGATAATTGCTGCGTATTTCCTATAATTATTACTGTTTACAGGCCTAAGAAGTTGTAAAATTTCCAAATGAAATAACGAAGATTTAATGTGTTAAATGTGAAAGAAGTTGATATTTATTATCCCTGATTATTATTAAATTTGCCTATGATACTCATGCTTAGGAGATCACTTGATTATACTAAACTCACTTATAGCAAGTGTCAAATTCGAACTCTCGTCACTAGCTCTCTGAGGTTAGGCGGGATACTTACTGAGTACACGTTGTTTTCATACTCATGCTACACTTGTTGTGCATTTTTATTGCACAGGTACTTTCATAGCGATGTGGCTGGTTTGGAGACTTAGGCGAGCTGCATCATCCGAAGGCGATCCGCAGCTTATAGAGACTCTCTCATATTGTATTTATTTTCATTTTAAATTCCTCATCCAATTTGTATTTCGGACAAGCTTTGTAGTATTTGTGAAATTCTTCGAATTTGCTCATGCACTTGTGACACCGGGTTCTAGGGTGTATTTTATAAAAATGGAATAGTATACTGTCGTATTTACTTAGCGGATTTTATTAAGTTATTATGTAATAAAGTGAAAGGTAATGATTTCAAAAATGCTAAAACGGGAAATTTAACTTAACCATTTAATGATTGGATTGCCTGACAGTGGTGTCCGGTGCCATCACGACCTTATGGATTGGGTCGTGACAACTTGGTATCAGAGCCCTAGGTTCCCTTAGGTTTCACGAGTCATGAGCAAGTCTAGTAGAGTCTTGCGGATCGGTACAGAGACGTCTGTACTTATGTTCGAGAGGCTACAGGGCTATTAGGAGTACTTCCCTTCTTGATTCCTCATCGTGCGATTCGATTCCTTTAAGGCTTATGCCTATGTTTCTTCTTACTCAATCTTACGCGTCGCGAAGCGCTTGCTATGATTTAGGAATTTGAGGAATTGAAATGGTGCTACGGATACGGTGTGTGATGTTTTCCATGCGTAATTGGTTGGGGCTATTATTGTTGCCCTGCATAAGGATAATATGTTGTTTTAGCTCAGTAGATGTGTTTCTGAGATCCTTGAGGCTATGCTCAGGTAGTGACGATGTTTTCGATTGGTTATCGCACGGTGTTGATGATGGTAGAATGCTTGCCCATATGTCGGGGTAATGAATGACTTGAAGGGAGGTCTTCTCAGAGCGTAATTTTGAGATTTTAGTATTTTAGTTCTGGCGGAGGAAGGGCAATTGGACTATGAATGTTCAAGTCTGGGGGATAAAGTGATAAGACTTGGTGTTATCAAGCGAGGTGGAGTATTCACATGTGATGAGATATCGTCGTCTTTGATCGAATAGAATGTGTTAAGTTCGCTGGTGTTATGCTTCTTCAGTTGCATTGGGTCATAGTTTTGGGAAGTGGTATTGAAGAAGTGGTTGTCATAGACCGTGGTTTGCGGTGGTTCAAGTATTAAATGAGTATTTCTAATGAAGGCATCTCGAGAAAGATGATCTTTGGGGAGTCGAAATTATGGTGATCTGCTGGTTTAGGTGTTGCAAAGAATGATATTGAATTGAGGCCGCAATTGAGATGCATGCGATGAAGGAAGACATGTCAGAAGTGTTAGGGGGTGGCTAAATCTCTAAAATGCCAGGCATGAGAGACGGAAGTCGGGTAGTTGCTTAAAGGAATGAGTTTAACTAAAGTGGGAGAGTGGCAGTGTAGCATATGAGTTCAGTGGTAAGATAGCTTCCTATCTTGAGGAGAAGTTTGGAGTGGTTGAGGATTTTCGTGGATGGTGATTGGGTCCGGGGGCTTAAATTGAAATGTGGTTATTTCGGCAAAGGTTAGATATAATAGAGAGAAGTCGCTAGGGATAAAGAAAAATGCAATATAGCGGTGAATCTGAAGATATTGTAGCACATTTAGTAGATGTCCATGAGGAGCGGACGGACTGGTAGAGTCGGTGAATGATAACGGGCTTAGGATGTGGTATTGATGTTGTAGAGAGTGTGCAGTACAACATCGTTGGAAGGTGTCAGTTGATGTATTCCACAGGTGGGTTATCTGCTATGAGTAGATTAGCGGTTGTGTGGTTGGCAAGTGTCTGCGAGGGATTCTAGTGGCTATCCGATAGGAGGCCAAATATGTGAATGATGCTAAAGAGTTTAAGTATTCATGGGATGTTAATAGGAGGACTTAGAAGAAATTGACAGATTGGTTGAGAAAGATCATGTCAGCAAAGGAGAGAGGATTTCGATGGGGTCTAGAATGATGCAAGGAGTAGCTTCAGGCTAAGTGGGAGAGTCCCACCACCTGTGATAGGGTTGCAGATTATCGACGTATTGGCAAGTTATTTTAGCTAAGGGGAAAGGAGTAAAAATGGTAATTATGCATGGGATTTGATTAATATTTGCAAAAGTTGGCCCTATTGGACCAGGGTTAGGTTTTGGGAGTGTTCTATTTTATTTTCAGCATGCAGGATAGTATTGGAGGAGTGAGAGAAATAAACTCCGGGTTGTAGAAATATTATCAGGAGCATATGAGACGGGTTGCGGGATTTAGGAAGCATGATCTCGTGAATCAAGGTCACTCAGTATGAGTGAGGATTGAGTTGCTATGAGTTGAATGGGGTTACTATTATTTGTAAGGCAGTTAAGAATGATTAAAAGAAAATAGATTGATTAGCCATGGTTGAAATGGCACATTTACGACAGTGATCAGTTCCTTCGGTGTGATTGAGTTATGTGTATGGTTTGTGGCGGTATGTGCGAGGCTTGTCGGTCGCCGTGATAGATTTTATTTGGAAGCATTCAAGCACTATGGCCTGTCATGGGTGGGCGGACCCCCGAAGTGTTGTGTTGGTATAGACTACTACTTAAGGATTTGCATGTATGGTGATTGTGGGAATTCACTCGTATGTTGTGGTGGTTCTCTCGAATTGAGGTAAGTAAAAGGTTTTTATATGATGAGTTGTTCACCCTATTAGTGGTTCAGGAGTTATGATGGAATTCTTGCACAATCTCATATTGGCATGTTAGGTGCAGTAAGCAGTACGTAATTGGAAGTAAGGATCAAGATTGTTATTCGGTGTTGGAAAGGATGTCATGAGCTCGGATGAGCAAGAAAAAGTGATTTGATAGTCCAGAGTAAGCTGGTGTTATCTTCAGTATCACTTGAGATCGATATTCGATGGAAGAGGTTTTGCATCCTAGTTATGGGTTCTTGATTTTTTTTACAGCGTTAGTATGGCTAGTGGTGGATGTGCAGACTTGCTACCTTATGTGGAAGGTCGTGGGAGCATGACCACGGGATGATCGTATGAGTGTGACATGTAGTCACTTAATGGATTGAAGATTTGGACTGAGTATAAAGAATTGTAATATTGCTTGTTTGAAAATTTATGCCTGGAGGGCGTTCGCTTCATTCGGTTGTGGATTGTGGGGTGTTTGTCTCGGCTATGATGGTTGTCCTTGCGTGTTATGAGAGGAAGTGGGTTAATATGGCCCAGGCAAAAGCTATTAGTATAGTTCGGTGCGATCAGAATCAGCTTAAAGTGTGTGAATGGGTTTAAACAGGATTATGGGCTTCATGTGAGGTAGATGTGTTCATTTCAGTATAGCGCTCCTCAAGGAGGGGTATTGGAATATCAGGTGATTGTTCCGTCTTCGTCAAATTCATGTAATATTATGATTGTGCCGTGTGAGTTGTGAAACGGCTTGATAATTTCTTATGTGTTGAGGTCCCGCGTAGTGACGATGTTATGTGAGCAGGATAGCTCTTGAGATCTAGAGTATATATATATTTCGGACCTCAATTGTGCTTAAGTTTTGGTAGGATATGGCTTTATTGTATTGGTAAAAAAAGAGTTTCACACGTAAGCCTTCTCTTGACAACTCAGCCGGTTATTTTGACACAGGAGAATGCGACAGCTGGATGTGATTCTTTGGAGAGGTACGATACAAAGTGGCACGATTCAATAAACCCTCGAGCTCATCAGCCACGGGAAACTCAACCTGATCAAGACAGGGAAGAGACACGGTCAAAATGAATCTGGACAAAGCTACGGGCAGATTCAAGAACCCACAATTGATTACTCGTATGTTATGTAACCGTACCCCAATTACTGTTATCCTTTGTAACGCCCCATTAATGTCATAATTAGTCATCAATGGGCAATCATATAAAGAATTGTGCATTATATTAAGGAATCTACTATATAAGGGAGGGGAATACAGCTTGTAAAGGCATCTGATTCTCGAATACAATCTACTTTGCTTTGCTATATTTCTGCAATATTGTCTATTACTCGTTTTTCCTATTTCTTTGATTATCAGTAACCCGTGTTCATCCTAGAAATAGTTTTGGTCAAAGGATCTAATTCTTTGGTTAAACAAATTGTTCTGTTACCGAGAATCTGATAATATTTGTTTGCTTTTCAAGCGATATCCTCTGAACTATGTCAAACTCCAACGACAACAACCAGCAAAGGAATGGAACCCCAGTTCCATCACCTTCAAGAAACCCACGTGGTTCAAGGGAACAATCCCCAAAAAGATCAAATAACAACAATGATAATAATGATCAAATGTTGGAACAAGATCAAGTAAAGCAAATGATTGCAGAATATGTGAGCCAAGCTTTGCAAGAATTTGTGAGGGGATTACCGGCAGCTTTACCTATACCACAGACACCACCCCCCCAATAATACCATCACCCTGGAAAATCCTCAATCTGGGTTGGCAAACTCAGGAAGGGGAGATACTCCTAATGAATCTCTCGAAGCGAGACCAGGTATATCTAATAACTCAGAATTACAAAATTTACTGCTAACCATGCAGAAGCAGATGAAGGAATAGAATGATCGCATCGAACAAATTCCTGGAGTTCCGCCTATTATCAAAGGCATTGATATTGATAGGTATTCTCAGCAACCTTGGAAGCCAAGTGCGGCACCCTTTCCTATACCCAAGAAGTTTAAAATGCCTGATGTTCCCAAATATGATGGAACAACTGACCCACGTGATCATGTGACTGCTTTCACTACCGGAGTAAAAGGCAATGACTTAACAAAAAAAAAGATTGAATCAGTCCTTGTCAAAAATTTGGGGAAACACTTACCAAAGGAGCCCTAACCTGGTATTCTCTTCTCCCTGAAAATTTTATTGACTCTTTTGCTGAGCTTGCAGATTCATTTATAAAAGCACACTCTGGTGCACAAAAAATTGAGAAAAGAATGGAAGACATATTCAAAATAAAACAAGGAGACACAGAACTACTCCATGAGTTTGTAGACAGGTTTCAACGAGAAAGAATGCAATTACCCAGGGTGCCTGATAATTGGGCAGCCATGGCATTTNNGTATTAAGGAACATGGGAGACAAGGTTAAGTGGCCCAAAGAAATGCTATCAAATCCAAATAGAACGAACCTAGATCACTGGTGTGAATTCCATAACGATCATGGGTACAAAACTGCAGATTGCAGATTTTTACAAGGTGAAGTAGAAAATTAATTGAAACAAGGCTATTTAACAGAATTTTTTAGTGAAAAGGTAAACAGGCATATATGAGGAACAGGCAGGAGCCCCCAAAGCCTCCTTCTCCAAAATGAACCGTCAACGAGATACACGGAGGTGAAGAAGTAAACGGAGTGGTCTGCAAAACGACCACAAAGTTCACAATTACACATGGGAAACGAGTTCGTGAAAATCTGGAAGAGGACGATATAACCTTCGATGATGCAGATATCGGCGGATTAATGCTTCCTTACAACGATGCTCTGGTAATATCTTTACTTATTCATGACACTAACGTAAAAAGAGTGTTGATTGATCCAGGCAGTTTAGTCAATATCATTTTGCTAAGAGTCGCGAAAGAAATGCTATAGGGGAATCAAGTAATCCCAAGGGCACGATCCATATCAGGGTTTGATAACTCTACGGTTATAACAAAAGGAGAAATTGAGCTTAGCACTTATGCTGAGGGGGTGACCAAAAGTACCAGGTTCCAAGTCATCGATACTGACATGGCTTATAACGTAATCGTAGGAAGTCCATGGATCCACGACATGAAAGCAATAACCTCCACCTTGCATTAGGTAATTAAATTCCCCTCTGAATGGGGGATTCGGCAAAGTAGAGGCGATCAGCAAACCGCGAGAAATATAAACTCCGTGGTACACTACAACAAGAAAATAGAGGTGGAAGAATCATGAGATAAGGGAATCTCCCAAGCGGGTAACACCACCCAAACAGGCATGGAAGAAATTACTACCCAAATAGGTACGAGAGATATTATTGTTGGAACAGGTACGAAAGAAAATACTTACGAGTAGGTGAATCAAGTTCCACGGAAGGTGTATTAGACCACACAGATGCAGATTCCAGATCGGATGCCATTCATGAACCGGAGGAAAATGAGCACATCAAAACAAATAAGGAAGAGCTCGAAGTTGTTCCATTGTCTGAACAAAAGCCTGAAAAGAAAGTGTATATAGGCACGACGTTGGGCCCCGGTCGAAGAGGTAAGTTAATTGATTATTTAAAGGCTAACGCAAACTGCTTTGCATGGTCCCACTCAGATATGACAGGCATCCCACCAGAAGTGATGACTCATAAACTAAATGAAGATCTATCATTCGTACCTGTTAAGAAAAAGAAAAGAAAGTAAGGACCATTCAAGAACCAAGTGATCGACGAAGAGGTACAGAAACTCTTAAAGATTGGTTCGATACGAGAGGTAACGTACCCTAACTAGGTAGAAAACACCGTGGTAGTACCTAAAAAGAATGGCAAATGGAGAGTATGCGTAGATTATACTGACTTAAATAAAGCATGCCCCAAAGATTCATTCCCATTGCCACATATAGATCAAATGATTGATGCCACAGCAGGTCATGAATTATTAAGATTTTTAGATGCATATTCTAGTTATAATCAGATTAAAATGGATCCCTCAGACGAGGAAAAACTTCCTTCATTACAAACAGGGGGACTTACTGTTATAAAGTTATGCCTTTTGGCTTGAAAAATGCTAGAGCCACCTATCAAAGGTTAGTGACTAAAATGTTCCAAGAGCATCTTGTAAAGACGATGGAAGTCTATATTGATGATATGTTGGTAAAATCAACACAAGCAAAAGACTATTTCCAGCATCTCTCTACTACTTTTGACATTTTACGCAGGTATAATATGAAGCTAAATCCAGAAAAATGCGCTTTTGGAGTGCAATCAGGTAAATTTTTGGGTTTCCTTGTATCGAACAGAGGAATAGAGGTAAATACCTCTCAAATTAAAGCTATAGAAGAAATACCTGATATTTTAACAAATAAAAAGGAAGTTCAAAGACTAACAAGGAGAATAGCAGCTTTGGGAAGATTTATTTCTAAGTCTTTCGAAAAAAGTTTTAAATTCTTCTCAGTTCTCAAAAAGCAGAATCAGTTCGAATGGACTGAAGAATGTCAGCAAGCCCTCAAGAATCTGAAGATTTATCTATCGAAACCACCACTGCTTTCAAAGCCAAAAGAAGGGGAAAGATTGTACATCTACCTGGTTGTCTCAGAAATTGTTGTAAGTGCAGTA